>WOXC01008124.1:0-65000 GCA_011680675.1 Gymnobelideus leadbeateri
GGCTATCAATCCAAGGGGAGATCTGGGGGTTCCTCTTCATCAGAATCAAACTCCACGTTCGTATCCTTTACCCACTGACCTCTTCCATCCTGGATCCAACCAGAGCTGCGCAGTGTCAGACAATGGTCCAGTGCTCTTCGTCTGGCAGGACTCAAGGGCACGGGGACTGGGGCTGCTGCTGAATCCCTCTTGGCCTGTATATCACCCTCAAACTTAGGGGCTCTGTCAGCCTTCTTGTCTGAAGGTTCCTCAGTCTTCGAGGGCCTATATGGGAGGGGGGGAGCTGAGGGCGAAGGAGCTTCTAGTCTGCTCCTCTGCCGTCGACAACAACTGTTATAATTCGGGGCTCTTCGTAAGGCACTTTGGGTGATTAAGCAGGGTCTTGGCCAGCAGAGGAGCCTGGTCCCCTGTCTTCTCAGTTCTCCTTTCTTCCTGCTGTTTTGGATTTTGTTCTTTTCCTTTCCCCTGGTGCTTCTTACCATAGAAATCTTGCAGGCTGGCCAAGTGTCTCTTCCCTGCACGGTGAGCAGTCAACATGGTGAGTGTGTCCAATACAGGCCGGTGGGGACAGACAGCACAGGCAAATCGTCCATCTCGAAGCATCAGAGCCTCGTCTTCTGGGATATAACTGGCCAGCAAGTCCCCAACTCTCCGCTTCTTCAGCACATTGAGCTGGCTCCAGTCGTCCCCCTCCCTCTTGAAGGACATGGTATCTATCACAGCCTTCCACAAACTATAGCAGGTCTACCAACTAGACTCAAATGCCTTCACAGCCACCGTAGCTTCCACAGGGGCGGGGCAGGGAGCTGTATTTTTTGGTTGGTTGGTTGGTTTCTTTATATATATTTTTTAATAAAGCCAGTGGTCTTTCTATCTTCATAAAAAAATATGAGCTGATCCAGCTATTTTGGAAAACAATGTAGATATATTCTCAAAGTCTCATAAAACTCTGTATACCCTATAACACAGCAATATTACAATTGGGTCTGTTTCTCAGGGTTATCAGGGAAAAAGGAAGTTATATGTTCTAAAATATTTATAGCAGCTCTCTTTGTGGTGGACAAACAAGTAGTTTGTAGTATATGATTTTGATGGAATATTGTGCTATAAGAAATTATGATCTTGATGATTTTAGAAAAAAATGGAAAAGAATTTCATGTAATGAGAAGGAGCAAAATGATCAGAACCAAGATAATTTTATATGTAGGAACAGCAATATTGTTTGAAGAATAACTGAATGATTAAGTTATTCTTAATATTAGAAGTATTCAAATCAACTACAAAGGACTTATGAAGGAAAATGTTATCCACCTTCAGAAAAAACTGATAAATAGAATTATTCATAGTATGATTTTACATATATATTCATATATGTATTGATATCAATATACCTATGGATAGATATACCAATATCTATAAAATTTATGGATACATAGATATAATATATATCAAATGGTGGCTTCTCTAGTGTGGGCTGGGGAAAAAAGGAGAAGGGAGGGAGGAAGACACTTCAGAACTTGAAATTTTACCAAAAAAATAATTTAAAAAAAGTAAACAGTTTAACCTTAGTGACTCCCTGATGATTTATCTCTCTTTCATCTTTACCTTTATGTGCTTCTCTTGAGTCTTGTATTTGAAAATCAAATTTTCTATTATGTTCTGGTATTTTCATCAGGAGGGTTTAAAAGTTCCCCTTTTTATTAAATTACTAGTTTTTCCCTTGCAAGATTATATCCAGTTTTTCTGAATAGATTATTCTTGGTTTTAGTTGTAGCCCTTTTGCATTCAGTAATATCATATCCTAAGCCATCCACTACTTTAATATGATAGTTGCAATCTTGTGTGATACCTATTATGGCTTCATAGCATTTGTTTGTTTGTTTGTTTGTTTTGGAGAGGAAAAGGTAGGGAAATTGGGGTTAAATGACTTGTCTAAGGTCACACAACTAGTAACTGTTTAAGTGTCCGAGGCTGGATTTGAACTCAGGTCCTCCTGACTCCAGGGTTGGTGTTCTATTCACTGAATCACCTAGTCATCCCAGCCTCATAGTATTTTTATGGTTTTTTTTTAGCTCTATGAAATATATTCTCTTTCACTTATGAGTCTTGGAATTTGATTGTAATATTTGTGGGAGTTTACATTTTGAGATTTCTTTCAGGAGGTGATTGGCGTATTCTTTCAATTTCTATTTTACCATCTAGTTGTAGTTTTCCTTCATAATTTTTTGATAGATAATATCTAGTATCTTTCTTTGATCATGATTTCCGGTAGTCTTCCAATTCTTAAATTATCACCCTTTGATATATTTTCCAGGACAGCTTTTTAATAATATATTTCATATTTTCTCCTGTTTTGTTTTTCATTCCTTGGACTTTGTCTTATTGTTTCTTGAGAGTTTATGCAGTCATTATCTTCCACTTACCAAATTCTAATTTTTTTTTTTAATTTGGTTTTTTTTTTGGAGGGGGGAAGGTAGGGCAATTGGAGATAAGTGACTTGCCCAAGAACACATGGATAATTTTGTGTGTGTGTGTGTGTGTGTGTGTGTGTGTTTGTGTGTGTGTGTGTTAAGTGTCTGAGGTCAGATTTGAACTCATGTCCTCCTGACTCCAGGGCCTGTGTTCTATTCTTTGTGCCACCTAGTTGCCCCATTATATTTTTAAGGAATTATTTTCTTAAGTATAATTTGTGTCTCCTTTACCAATTTGTTAATTGTCCTTTCACAATTTCACTTTTTTCTACTTTCATTTCTTTACTTATTTTTTCTTCTACCACTACTCTAATTTGATTTTGAAAAAAATCATTTTTGGGGGGCGGAGCCAAGATGGCAGAGTAGAAACAGCTCATCCAAGCCACTCTGCCCCCAGATTCCCCCCAAACTATGTAAAAGGGGACTCTGAACAACTTCTGGAGCCCCAGCACCCACAGAAGGACACAGAGAAGCTAACCTCCCGCTGAGGACAGCCCAGCAGCCCTACAGGAAGGACCAGCGCAGCGGTCTGGGAGCCGGCAGTGTGCAGAGCGCAGAGTGCGGAGAGCCGAGCTGAGCAGAGCCCAGGTCCTCGTGATCCGAGGTTTTAGCCCCAGGGCCAGCAGCTGGTTGGAGAGACCCCAGAACACCAGCAGCTGTGGCGACTCCAGAATTATCAACATAGACATTCCTAGGACAAAGTAAGAGGTTAGTGTCCTATGGACTTTGGGACCAGCATTTGGGGAATGCATCAGCTTCCTCCCCTGGGGGCTAAAAGCCACTGAGGAGACATGCCATTTTGTAGTTTTCAGAGGCAGCTCCAGCTCCTGGCCTGTGAATTAATTGTAGGGAGATCCAGTGATCAGTCTTGGGGGGTAATCGCTCTTGCTTTAACCTCCCTGGATCTGGATTGTGATCTAGGGTGGAAGTTGTGGGTGGGTTTACAGCTTGCCAGAAACAGAAGTTGCCCCCCACACATTGGGGATGAAAACTCCCCTATCTGTCAGCAAAGCCATAGTGTAGCCACAAGCCCCAAAGTCAAGTAAGTAAGTGGCATCATGCCAAGGCAAAGGAAACAGAAAAATGCAACCCTAGACTCCTATTTTGGGGGCATAGAGTGGGAAAAGGACTGTGAGGTCAGAAGTCCTGCTCCAAACGCCCCAGGGGAAAACATGAGGGGGTTACAGGCCATAGAGGACCTTAAGAAAGACTTTAAAAATCAAATAAGAGAAGTGGAAAAAATCATTTTTGTTCTTCCGGTAATTCTTATTTGGGTTCTTTTCAATTTACATTTGTCTTTAAGGCTTTTCTTGTATCTGTTTTGACTTCATTGTCTTTTCCTGAGTTTGTATCTTGATATTCCCTGTCAACAAAATGTTTTATGATCAGGTTATTTTGTTCTTCTTAGTTCATTGCTTTGCCCTATTTCTTGAACTGGAACTACACGTTAATTTTAGGCTTTCTTTCTGGCATGGGGGTAGGAGAAGGGGCAGGGAAATACTAGCTATCTCAGGCTTCAGGTTTTTCACACTCTTTTTTTGCACTCAGTTCTTGTTCTACATGTCTGGAAGTTCTTGGTACTTCTAGCATAGCATGATCTGTGATGTCATGACTGTTCTCTTGGTCTACTGCACTATGATACTTACCCAGGAAGGAACCCTACTCACTTGGAATCAGAAACAATACTGCTTTTCAAGTTCCCTGATCTCCTTTGGGATGAAAATGCTACTGCCCCTCATGACTTCCACTTCCTCTTGGCCAGAAGTGTTCCTCCATGCCCTTGATCTATGATCCAGAATTAGGTATAGATAGTGGTGTTGACAAAAAGTATCTGGTCCTCCATCCAGTGCTAGTAGAAGTTTACCCTGTATATTTCTTGCCAGGTACTAGGTCCTCATACCATTTCTGGCTTGAGAGCTTCCAAAACTTCTGATGTTTTTGTCTCTACCACCTAGTCCCATCATTGATGTTTTATCCACATGGTGTCCATTTCAGCCTCAGCCCTTTGTCATAGATCTCTCTTTTGACCTGATGAATTGTCTTGAATTTCTGACATTTTGTTGGCTCTACCATTCTAAAAATTATTTTAAAGTTGTTTGGAGAAGAATGTTCAAAGAGCTTAGTTGAGTGTTGATAAGATAACACATCCTTTGGAGGATTGAAGCAATATAAAAATTTTCAAAGTAAAAGTGCTAAGGTCTGTCTACTCTGTCATCTTGACTCTACCCAGAAATCTAATTTCAAAGGAGAAAAATTAAAAATATTTGAATAAGTACTCTGGTCACCAATGTAGTTGGCGATCAATATATAAAATGCATATAGTTTCCTATCTTTCAGTTTTTTACTCATTCAGGATAATCAAATTGATACGTAAGTATCAATTTTAAATTCAGTCAACCAATCCTGATGAAAAATTAAAAGCACTGTGGGAATCCACATACCCAAGGATATGGAGGAGGCAGGTAATAGACAAAAGAGGCTCTCATGACTAGAACTTGCTTCATTCTTTCACAAATTGAAAGACATGTGTTGTCATGATGGATTCATTCTCTATTAAACTATATCTTCACACAATTATAATTCATGGGATGGCTTTCTTTTTATTCAGCTTTTTATTTATTTATATTTATTTAGTATTTAATGTTTCCCCAGTTATGTGCAAATCAATTTTAATATATTAAAACTTTGAATTCCAAATTCTCATCCTTTCTCACTCCCCAACCCCCCTCATTGAGAAGGCAAACAATTCCATATAGGTTATAGAGGTGTAGTCATGCAAATCATATCCTTAATAGTCATGTTGTGAAAGAAAACATAGATGAAAAAACCTCAAGATAAATAAAGTTTTTTTTTTTAAAAGTATGCTTCAATCTATATTCAGACACCATCTCTTCTTTCTCTGGGGACAGACAGCATGTTTCATCCTACATTCTTTAGAGTTGTCAGGGATCACTGTGTTGCTGAGAATAGCTAGGTCATTCACAGATAATCATCTTAAAATATTGCTGTTGCTTTGTGTACACTACATTTCACTTTACATCAGCCCATGTAAGTCTTTCCAGATTTTTCTGAGAGTATCCTGCTCATGATTTCTTTTTTTTTTTTTTTAAAGAAATTGGGGTTAAGTAACTTGCTCAAGGTTACACGGCTAGTCATTATTTATGCGTGGGTGCTCATTTTCTGAGGCCGGATCTGATCTCGGGTCATCCCAACTCCGAGGCCGCCCCTCTCATGATTTCTTAAAGTACAATAGTATTCCATCAAAATTACATACCACAATTTGTTCAGCACTCCCCCAATTGATGGGTATCACCTCAATTTCTAATTCTTTATACCCAGAAAGGAGCTTCTATAAACATTTTTGTACATATAAGTCCATTTTCTTTTATTTAATTTCTTTTGGGATACAGAACTAGTAGTGGTACTGTTAAGTCAAAGGGCATGTATGTATGGTTTTATGGCCCTTTGGACATAGTTCCAAATCTTTCTATAGAATGGTTGAATTTGCTCACAAATCTACCAACAGTTTATTGATGTCCAATAATTTTAAATTATCACTCCTGGACCTATTTTCCAGATTCCAATTGTTTTCCAATGAGATATTTCACATTGTCTTCTATTTTTTCATTCTTTTGGCTTTGTTTTTTTGCTTCTTGGTTTCTCATTAAGTCCTTAGCTTCCATGTGTTTCATTCTAATTTTTAAGCAATCATTTTTGTTAGTGAGTTTTGGGATCTCCTTTTCCATTTAGCCTATTCTTTTTTTAAGGAGTTATTTTCTTCAGTATTTTTTTTTACTCTTTTACTAAGATGATGACTCTTTACCCATGATTTTCTAGCATCACTCTCATTTTTCTTCCCAATTTTTCCTCTCCCCCTCTTAATTGGTTTGCAAAATCATTTTGAGCTCTTTCTTGGCCTGGGAACAATTCATATTTTTTTCATGGATGCTTTGTATGTAGGAACTTTGACTTGCTATCCTCTTCTGAGTATATATTTTGATCTAACTTGTCACCATATGACTTCCTATAGTCAGGGTTGCTTGTTTTTTTCTGTTGTTTGCTCATTTTCCAGCTTATTACTGGACTTTTAACTGTTTTTAAAAGAGGTGGAGACTGAACTATTTTCCAGGGTGGAGACTGAACTATTGGAAGTTTCAGGGGTTTTGTGCAGCTACTTTCAGAGGTGCTTCTAGGGAACTATAAGTTTTCAGTTCTTCCAAGGTAGTATGATCTAAGTAGAGGGGTTTTCTACTCTCTTGGCCTGTGCTCTGTTTTGTGAGTGACAAGAAGCACTCTCCTTTCTGTCCTGGAACTGTGAGGAGGGTCCCTCCTCAACTGCTACTGCAAGTTCTATGATACTAGTGCTCCTCCTGGCCCTGAGACTGACACCCAGGACTAGGGCCCAGATCCAAGTGTGGGCAAAATAACAGAGTCCTGCCTCAGTGCTAGCAAAGAGACTCCTATAATCTCCTTCTGACTAGTTTTTTGACCTCCTTGTTGTCTATGGGCTGGGAGCCTCAGAAGCAGCCATGGCTGCTGCTGATTCAGTCACTCTGAAGGCCTGCTCCTGGCCAGATGGGGCTGTATTGTCCTGGCAGGACGATTTGCTGGGCTGTACTCCACTCCTACCTGGGCACAGTAGACCCTTCCTACTGACCTTCTAAGTTATTCTTGGTGTCTGTGGGTCAAGAGGTCCAGAAACTGGCACAGATGCCAACAATTCAGTTGCCCTGAAGTCCTTCTCTGGGTCTGCTGGGGCCCAGTCTGTGCTTGTACAGCTTGTGCTGGACTATACTGCTTTCTCAGCCTGATGCAACAGAACTTTCTTGCTACCATTGTAAGTTGCCTTGGGCTGGAAATTTGTTTCACTCTGTCTTTTTATGAGTTCTGCCACTCTAGATTTGTTTAGAGTCATTTTTAGAGGTATTCATAGAGTTTGGAAGGAGATCTCAGGCAAGTCCCTGGGGCCTTTACCCTGCTATCTTGGCTCCATCCCTCAAATTATTTTTCATGGAATGATTTTCAATCATGATTGTGGTCAAAGAAATTCATCACCCTGGTCAATCTGGTGCTCACTGGAGATTAAAGTAAAAAAAGCCCCTGTCCTCCAAGAACTGAAATTTTCATGCAGATGTTTTAGTAGACCTTCATAGACTCCAAAACATACATTGATGAAAATAAAGTGTCTAATTAATTTGAATGGCAAAAAATTACAATTTAATTTTCACTAAACTTTAACTGAAAGTCAACATTTTCTTTAATTATAAATATGAACAATATCATTTTAGTAAGGGGTCGATAGGCTTCATCAGATTAATAAAGCAGTTCATCACACACACACACACAAAAACAATCTTCAAAAACTCTGTTTCAATAAAAGATAAAACATATAAGTATAAATGAAGCAAACATAAAACTACTTTTGATAGGAAGACAGTAGCAGTTGAGGTGGAGATGGTGGGGAGAAGGGACCTCCTATATAGGGTAGGGGTTAAGGTAACTCTTGAATCTCTAGTCAGGATATATATTTATTTCCCTTTACAACAAAACGTTTTTCTCTGTGATATCAGTTATCCAATTTCTTTCACGTAGGTCATTATTGGAAACATAGTACCTTGCATTCTACTTGCAGAATATATTTGTTTAGATAAATTAATGTTAAAGTATTAAATCTCACAGATAGACTTACAAATATGCCGAAATTTAAACCCATTTAAAATTTAAACACATGGTAGTGGTAGCAATGGGGTGGGGGATAAGGGATCTTGAACACACTGAGTTCCTTAATATCGCCAAATGGATGAAGTGTTCCACTTGTTTTCTAAAACCCAATATTCTTTTTTTTTTTTGATTGTAGAATGAGTACTTTATTCTCTTTTTTTTTTTAAACAAATACTTTATTAACTTCTGTTTTACATCATTCATTTCCGCCAGGTTTTGAGTTACAATCATTTTCCCCCCATTATTCCCCTACCCAACCTCCCAGAATAGCAGTCCCACAAGATATCGGTTCCTCCAATCTGCTCTCTCCCATACCTTCTCCCATACCCCCATCGACTTTTCCATTAGAGGAAGATGAATCTTTGTGTCTCAATGCCTGCACATCTTATCTCCCAATTATAGGCAAAAGAGTATTAATAATAGTATTTATATATATATTTGAAACATTTAATGTTACGACCTTGAATTTCAGATCCATTTCCTTCCTCCTTGTCACCCATTCCCTCTGGGGAGATAAGTAATTCAGTATATGTTGTACATGTCTAGCTATGCAAAACATTATCATAGTAGATATATTGTGCAAGGCTGCTTATAATTCCCTCCCACTCATCCCACCCCCCACCTGGTCCATTCCCTACATGATCCTGTGCCTCTTCTATAGTGGGTACTTCCAACCTCCCCTCACCCCAAGGATGCCCTCCCATCCATCATCCCTCCTCTCATCCCCCTTCCCCCTATCCTGCTGCAGGTTGAGATATCCCATTTAGTATGTATGTCATTTTCTCCCTGAACCAAATTCAATGTGAATGTGGTTTTGCCTTTTTAGCCTTCCTTATTCTCCCCCTCCTTTGCAACCACTTCCCCTTGCTTCTTCTACATGGGATAGTTTACCCTACCCTGTCTCTCCCCATCTCCTCTTGCCACTTTCCTCTCTCACCTCATAATTTCATCCCTTGAGTATTCTCCCTTCCCAACAAATTCAACCTATGCCCTCTATCCATATATAACTGTAACCATATACACACACATTCACATATGTATTCATATGACCACACCCCTTCTTCCATTATTTTCATAGTGAGAAAGATATCATCAGTCACAGTTATTGCTTTTCCATATAGGAATGTAAATAGTTCAACTTTGATAAGTTCCTTTTGATTTCTTTTCCTGATTACCTTCTCAGGCATCTCTTCCTTCTTGTGTCTGGATGTCAAATTTTCTATTCAAGTCTGGTTTTTTCCTCAAGAATGCTTGAAAGTCCTCTATTCCACTGAATGACCATATTTTCCCCTGAAACAAAATACTCAGTTTTGCTGGGTAGGTGACCCTTGGGTTCATTCCCAGTTCTTTTGCCCTCTGGAATATCATATTCCATGCCCTTCGATCCTCAGTGTAGAAGCTGCCAGGTCCTGGGCTATTCTGATTGTGTTTCTACAATATTGAAATTGTTTCTTCCTGGCCGCTTGTAGTATTTTCTCCTTGATCTGGGGATTCTGGAACCTGGCTATAATATTTCTGGGAGTTTTCTTTTTGGGATCTTTTTCAGGAGGTGATCGGGTGGATTCTTTCAACCTCTATTTTGCCCTCTGGATCTAAAACATCAGGGCAGTTTTCCTTGAGAATTTCTTGAAGGGTGATTTCTAGGTTCTTTCCTTGATCATGGCTTTCAGGTAGTCCAATAATTTTTAAATTGTCTCTCCTGGATCTATTTTCCAGGTCAGTGGTTTTCCCATGAGATATTTCACATTGCCTTCTAATCTTTCGTTTGTTTGGATCTGCTTAACAGCATCTTGATTTCTCATAAAGGCACTAGCTTCCATTTGCTCCAGTCTAACTCTGAAGGAATGAATCTCCTCAGTGAACTTTTGAGATTCTTTTTCCATCTGGCAAATTCGACTTTTTAAGGCATTCTTCTCCTCAATGCCCTTTGGGCCTCCTTTGCCATTTGAGCTAGTCTATTTTTTAAGGTGTTGTTTTCCTCAGTCAGGCTGTTGACCCTCATTTCATACTTTTCCTGCATCCTTCTCATTTCTCTTTCCAATTTTTCCTCCACTTCTCTTATTTGATTTTTTAAGTCCTTCTTAAGGTCCTCTATGGCCTGCAACCCGCTCATGTTTTCCCCTGGAGCTTTTGGAGCAGGACTTCTGACCTCACAGTCCTTTTCCCGCTCTATGCCCCCAAAATAGGAGTCTAGGGTTGCATTTTTCTGTTTCCTTTGCCTTGGCATGTTGCCACTTAATTGCTTGACTTTTGGGCTTGTTGCCACACTATGGCTTTAAGGCCAGATAGAGGAATTTTCGTCCCAAACGTGTGGGGGCAACTTCCGTTTCTGGCAAGCTGTAAACCCACCCACAACTTCCACCCTAGATCACAATCCAGATCCAGGGAGGTTAAAGCAAGAGCGATTACCCCCCAAGACTGATCGCTGGATCTCCCCACGATTTGTAGGCTGGGAGCCGGAAATGCCTATGAAAACTACACAATGGCGTGTCTCCTCAGCGGCTTCTAGCCCCCAGGGGAGGGAGCTGAAGCATTCCCCAAATACAGGTCCCAAAGTCCATAGGACACTAACCTCTTACTTTGTCCTAGGCAAGTCTATGTTGATAATTCTGGGGTCGCCACCGTTCCTGGTGTTCTGGGGTTCCTCCAGCCGGCTGCTGGCCCTGCCGCCCTGGGGCTAAAACCTCGGCTCAGGTGGACCTGGGCTCGGCTCGGCTCAGCTCCTGCGCTCTGCGCTCTGGGCTCTGCGCGCTGCCGGCTCCCAGACCGCTGTGCTGGTCCTTCCTGCAGGGTGCTGGGCTGTCCTCAGCGGGAGGTTAGCTTCTCTGTGTCGTTCTGTGGGTGCTGGGGCTCCCGAAGTTTTTCAGAGTCCTTTTTTACATAGTTTGTGGAGAATCTGGGGGCAGAGAGGCTTGGATGAGCTGTTTCTACTCCGCCATCTTGGCTCCGCCCCCCCAATATTCTTTATATAAGATAAATAAGTATGTGGCTTTCAAATAATTATCAGCAAGTGACTGAGCTACAATGTAGAATAATAAACCTGAACTTTGACATCTGTTACTACCCTCAGCAAAATTATTTTGAGAGTTGGCAAAATGCTTGGGAGATATTATATATTTGAAAGATTGTATAAGTCTATGGAAAGAAGTAAGATTTTTATAGAGAAATTAGATTTGTCTGAACTCTTCATGTATGAGTCATTTGCAAATTTTGCAGTCACACAGGGAGGTTAAAAAAGGAGAGATGTCTTGTAGCTGATAAAGACTGTTAGTTAACTAAAATACTTGCCCATGGATTATTTTAGTTACCTAAATAGAGATCTAGACATGAACTAGACTTTTATATTCCCAGGGTAGAACCTGGGGGGTGAGAAAAATGTGATAAGATTTGAGGTCCCCAGGGGAAGTGTTGATTCGAGGCACAAGCCAATGAGTAGATTCATGAGAAACCCTCATTTTGAAATAGGAATGTACAAAGTTAATGCAGGGTGGTGGGTCATGGTTTACACTGATATATTCATTTTGTATAGTTAAATGTACATAACAATAGAATTGTAATTTTACATAAACTTTATAGTATCTTTCTAGAACATTAGATTTGAAAAGGACCTTAGAAATTATGCAGTCCAATTCCATGCTTTTATAAATGAGATTAATCCTAGCAAACTCATGCAATACATTTATAACCATTCTAATGGACTTAGAATGTTTGATTTTTTTACTGATGCTTAATTCCATTATGGTCAGTAGTCTCTCAGCAGTTACCCAGATCTATCTCTCCAAGCCTCCTCATTCTGTAGATCAATAAATCAATTCTTAATCTATTGTGCACATAATTCCTCTTTAAAGGAGATAATCCTTTTGTAGTTTAAGTATCTTAAGGGCACTATCTGTTGTCACTCATTTTCCCTCTATGACTAGTTCTTTCTTTCCTAGTCATACAAATTCCCAACATATATTAGAATACAAATCTACTATTTTATTTCACTTTAGAAGTTTATAGTTGCATGCTTATTTTTATAGCATGCTGTTATTCATCCTCTTCCAATGGCCTAGGCCATGACTCAATATGGCATAGAGGTGATTCTGGGTTCACGTGCCAATGAAACACAAGCTCTGGCAGGTGCTACCAAGCTGGAAAGGCTTCAAGTATGAGCCCAGTGAAGGATCATATGTTTATTATGAGGACCAGCTTAGCTAAGTTCATAAATACTCTTTACTGGGTTGGATATAGGGTGATAAATCTTTTTGTACAAAGGAACTCTTAAAGACAGTCCTCTACATTATCAATGTGCAGCAGAGGGGGGCATGGTGGAGTCATTTGCAATTAAAAATGTGAAAGGAACAATCCCCACATTGAAGAAATTATTGATCCTTGATTAATGGAAATATTATAATTCATTTATTTGGTATGGTCTGCCTTCAAGAACACAAGACTTCTCCAATTGGAACATTTCCCCATGGGAACATTTAATCCTCTCTACACTCTGCTTTTTTTGAAATGGTTCCCAGGAATACATTAAGGTGAAAAGCAGTACAACTTGTGAGAGCAGTGTGGCACATTGGAAAGAGACCTGGATGTAAAGTCAGGAGAAACTATCATCAAAATTCCCTTCTGGCACTCACTGGTTGTAGGGCCAGAGAAGAATAGTAACCTTTCTCCCAAAAGTTTGCATATATTTCCCAACACACATGGAACTTTACTTTGAGTCTTCCCCTGAGGGGAAAGGGATGCTAGCCTATCAAAGTGAAAGTCTCTTCCTAGGATATCCCCATTTTCAACTCAGCTTTATGATGGTCTATGACCTCTGTATTTCAGTTTCTTCACCTATAAAATGGGGATAATAATATCTGTTGCACTATATCAAAAGATTGTTTTGAAGGTTAAATTAGATTATATGTATAAATATTGATCTTAAATTTAAAGAAATCAGTTATGATCAGTTATGATGAGACCCAAACTGATTTTGGTATGTAGGTTCTGATATTTGTTTCAATCATATTACTTTAAACACACATCTATTTATTTGTATTAATAGCATTAAAAAGACATTCTAAACTTGTTTCTAGACCAAGATATCAGAGCACCTGTTTCATAGTGCCTATGTTCACATAAACATTTATGGTTTAGAATTCACTTTAAATTTAACCCTTTCCCAAGTAACACCTTTCCCCGTTGTGTATGTGTTTTTTGACAAAATATCTTAAGAAGCCTATCTAAAATGGCTTGGCAAAGAAAGTTATCTTTTCTGTCATTTGTTCTTTTCTTTCATGCATGGTGGACTAACATTTTAAAATTTTTGCAACACCAAAGAATCCAAAGATTATTTCCCTTAAAATGTGCTGAATAATTGTTATATTTCCTTACTGTTCATTATCTTAGTTCTAGTACTCTATATTTTTCTCCATAGACCATCATTCATCACTAAGCATACCCTTGTTTACATGATATAAATCCCTTGGAATGTGGTAGCATTGTCCTTTCCTATTTGCTTAAATTGCAGGGTCTATATGAGGATTAAAGACTGGGTGTTTAATCTGGACTTGAAAAAAAGATTAATTAGGAGGTGATCATTCACTTTATAAAGAGAATCTTCTCTTTACAAAAAAGATTCATGAAAAGATTCCTTTAAATATAAAGTCCCTTTATTTATTTAAAATATTACTTGTTTTGAAAGAATTCTACACAGTTTTCGAGGAACACAACTGCTGCTTAAAGCCAGAAATTAAAATACTGAGCAAAGAAAGGCGCTCGTAATGATCTGGCAAAGTGTACATTTCTCAGGTTCCCACTCTCACTTCTTGGTTTTTAAGGGTTAGAATTGTATGATTTTGATGAAATTTTTACTTTTATGTTCTAAATAAAAAAGGTAGTGTTCTTGAGAGAATTGGGAGTTGGCCTCAGATCCAGGAAGACCTGGCTCCAGTCCCACCTCAGACACATACTGGCTATGTGAACTCACACAAATCAATTAATCTCTATGTTTTAGAAAACTCAGTAAAATTATACATTTCAAAAAAAGTTCCAGTCTTCATTGATAGAGAGTTTTCTTTTTTTTCTTTTATTTTGTCGGGGGAGAGGGGAAGGTAGGGCACTTGGGGTTAAGTAACTTGCCCAAGGTCACACGGCTGGTTTCTTGTGTTAAGTGTCTGAGGCTGGATTTGAACTTAGGTCCTCCTGACTCTAGGGCCAGTGCTCTATTCACTGTGCCACCTAGCTGTCCCCAAGAGTTTTCTCATATGATAGGTTTTTTTTTTTTAATCAGGTAAATTGTCATTCTAGTTCCTACTTTAATTCAAGTATTTTTAAAAAATTATACTTCTGAGTAAGATCATATTATATCTACAAGCACAAACTTCAAATCATCATGATGTCAGGTTAGTCAAACTACTTGTTTATTACACTCTTCCTACTCCACCTCTTCCCCCTCCCCCCAAAAATAAATCAGTTTCTCATTCCAATAAATTAATTGACCAAGTCTTTTTTTAGTTGTTTTTGCCAAAATTTTTAATTATCATTCAATTTACCTCTCATACTTTAGCTTGACACTTTAGAAGCATGTGTTTTCTACCTATATTCCTTAAGGTTTAAGAACCAACATTTTATTTCCAAACTCTTGGTGTAGTGGTGATTTTCTTGGCCGCTCAATGTCTTTGTTTTTTTTTTTTTTTTTTAGCTTGCAATATGTGGTAAGTCTCCTGAATGAAGAGATTTAAGATTGGTAGCTTTGAGGAGCTTAGTGTGGTAAGCAGTTGGCTGTTTCCTCTTGTCTTATCAATGTATTTATCTCTGCACATAAACTATTGTGGGCTTTGTTGGGTGTTGAGTTAGGATAGTAATGACAAAACCTAAAATTGAAAATAGGCTTTTCTTGAAATAACAAAATATTATGGTTACATGGCATTCTCTAAAAAGAATAATTGTCAGTTAAGTGAAAATAAGGGGCATATAACAGAGCTTAAGTCAGTATAGGGAGAAAAATGCAAGCTAATTGTTTGACTACAGCACAAAAAGAACTAACCCAAGGCCACAACATCTGTTGCTGAAATTGAAATGAAAATCATGTGGGCCATATGCAAGTTTTCAACAAAGAAAGGTTCAGCCATTTTCCCGGAGAATGAGGACTGATATGGTCGTTCTATTTCTTTCTTTTCCCTTTTCTTGTCTTCCCCAAAACAAACTCCTTGTATATTGTTGGGGAATCTTTTATTCTTAAGACATTTATGTCTTCTATAAGAAAATTCAATCCAGACTTTACAGTCTTTATTTTAAAAGATTCATTCTCAATAATTTCTGAAGACATCTTATATTAATAAAAAAAAAAGTCATAAGAACATAAATTTAGAACTGGGACTGGCTTCTGAGGCTAGAGTCCAGCATCTTCATTTTAGAGTTGAGGAAACTTAAGGTTAACCATTTCAGGTGACCAAAATAGAGGAGTCAAAGACACAATGGCTTAAAAGTGTATTGTTAATTACAGGTTGCTGGAAGCAATGAGGTTATTAATAATATCTGATATTTCTGTACCATTTTACATACAATATCACATTTCTTCCTCAGAATAATTCTCCAATGTTGGTACTTTAGTAACTGTTATCCCCATTTCATAAATGAGGGAACCGAGGTTCAGGCTTGCCTACCCACTGATAATGAGTATAATTGACTTTGGAAAATACAATGAAAAAAGAAATGGAGATTAGAAACTGAGTCAAATGAAAATCTTCTAGAGACTTGTTCATGTTTGAAAGACAATGAAGGAGTTAAAGGAGGGAGAATGCAAAATTTCAGGACCATAGTTATAACTCAAAGAGTCAGTGAATAAATATACACAATATAAATATATATTCACATTTTATATTTATGTATATTATATATGTGTGTGTGTGTGTGTTTGTGTGTGTATAAATATATACACAATATAATTACACACAAGGTCAAAGTTAGTGTTCCCCCAGTACCCAGAAACCAAGGAGTATGAGTATCTGATGTCCATAGCATTGTAATCTTTGTGAATCTGACTCAAGAAACCATTCAGTCAGAATGATTCTGTCCTGGGGAGGCAAGTTGGTATAGTGAATGGAGCACTGGTCCTGGAGTCAGGAGAATCTGAGTTCAAATCCATCCTCAGACACTTAACACTTACTAGCCCTGTGACCTTGGACAAGTCACTTAACTTAAGTTCCCCTGTCTTCCCCCCTCCAAAAAGCAGCAAAAAAAAAAAAAGAAAGAAAGAAAGAAAGAAAAGAATGATTCTGCTTTGCCACTTAAAGATCCAGTCATATTTGAAGGCCACAGTACTATTTAAATTAAATATGTTCTTGTAGTTAAAACTCATGCTCTCCCAAAGTCTTAGTGCATTTTAAGTTTTATTACACTTTAAGGATACACTATATTTAAATTCATTAGCTTATAAATGTGACATATGTCATATGTATCTACATATTTGAACATATGATGTCATAGTAGTTCCTGACACACTTTTTTGATGTGTTTGTATGTACATATATATATATATATATATATACTCTGTCAATTACACCCATAATATTATTTAACACAGTTATAAGAGAGCTATAAATTAGTCATTCTGCTGGTCTTGCCTTTCATTTGTGAAATTTTATCTCCTAAGTTTCAAGCTTCCTACAACCTGTGCCTGTCCTATATAACTCTACTCTAAGCAGTTATTTCAGCTCCACCTCTAGGATATGGCTTGTCTAAATGTTTTCTTTTAGTCTGACAGATCTAACTCCATTCCCACCCCACTAGTACTACTACCTCAGCCAGGTCATTAGGTCATTTCAGAGAAATTTCTTAAAACAATAAAACAAAATGAAACATAGACAGACAAATAGATAGATGGATAGATAGATAGATAGATAGATAGATAGATGGATAGATGGTAGATAGATTTAACATTATAACACTTTAAAGGTCCCAATGCACTTTACATATTATGTCATTGGTGATACATATCAAATACATATAATGAGAAATGTGGCATAGTGGATAGAGAGAACTGTACTTGAACCCAGAAAGATGTGGGTTCAAATTCTGCTTCTGACACACACTATGCGAGCCTTGATAATGCCATTAATAAATTAGTACTCTAGATTAGATTAGATCAGATTATATTACTCCTAAAACTGTAACTTGAAGAGAAAATACTAACCTGTATTGTTAGAAGGAATTTCCATATTCTGTAGTTCCCTATACAATAAAATTTTCATCTAGTTCCTATCCTCTGTGATTCAAATTACTCCATTTAATATGTAATTTTATGTAGTATGAATCTATATTAATATATAATACATTTTAGAAAGATTTGTAACAAAGTTAGATGTTTCAACATTTTTATAATATATAAAACTGCTTTGTATGTTATATACATAGTTATTTTAGAAAGTTTAATACTATAAAATATATCTAATTGATGGAAAACATGTCCTGGAAAACATGAAGTGCCATGTTGGAGATCAAGATCATATCTCTATGGAAATAATAAACAGGATTTTCAGTAAGGGAGATTAAGGAAGTAAAACTAGAGGAAAATAAAGTTAAAGAATAAAACACCAAGAAATCAGTTGGAAAACTGGACATTGAACAACTATAGCCTGTAGGCTGAATTTTTTATACCCAAGGGTTCATGGACTATGGGCTCTCCTCTCAAATTGTACCAGTTTTCTCAACCAGTGCTAATGATGAGACCTGGACAAATAAGGGCTTGAGACAGAACTTGAACCCATGCCTTCCAACTTTCAGATGCAGATATGTTGTGATAGACAATTCTATCACTCCTGTGTCATTTGGAGCTTATCCAACAGGCATTTCTTATTCATTTCTTTAAAAATGATAATTTTCAGGTCCATTGCTATGAATAAAATTCTCATCTGTGAACCTGTCTCCATAGTAAAATAGCATTCATATTATGCAATTTCAGTTTACAGAGTCTCTTTTATAGCCCTTTCTAAGTTAAAACAAGCAAACAAATGAAACAACACTATACAAGATAACTTTGTTTTCTAGCATTACTGGAAAAATTATGATTAATGCAGAGTCTCATGTTTTTAAAAAAGATAATTAAAAAATTAAGCATCTATAACCCCTGAAGAAACATATGGCTCTAAGAAATTATACAAAATTGACCTACCATTTTATTGGGCAGAGAGGGAAGGAAAAGGGAACAAAATTTGTGATACTTTGAGAACTTTAATACTTTTGTTCTTCTCTCACAATGCCAGTAAGGTATGATTATATTTTAAAAGATAATAGTATGTGCTAACTTCCTTCTTAAATTTTTTCTCCCATGTGACGTCTTTGCAAATATCTTTGTACTGCAACACTCCCTGATCTGACTCTCTGTCATCAGCTTTCTTTCACAGGATATCTGTTTTAATTCTCTGTTGTTACCCTAAGCATAATTCCCTGTCATTTGAAGTACATGACTCTCACATTTCACACTATAGAATATTTTAAGATGATTTCCTTGCATAGTCTGAGAATTTTGACTTGTGGGTTTACTGAAGTCTCTTGACTTTAAATTTGGCTCTAAGCAGATGGTACAGCTAAAGAGAGAACCAGAGAGCTAGGGTCTGAAAATGTTAGTATGCCCTTAATGTTGACTCCCCTAGGGAGTGGCATGATTGATGGGATTTTGGAACTAAAAACAGAGAAAGAGAGATGTTTCACAATTTCTGTGTGCTATCAACAGGATAGAAAGATCCAAGAAAAGAATAAGATTCAATCCATTGTTTCAAAGCCAAATTTTATTTTCTCCTAAACTGTTTTGCCTCTTTAAATTAAAACCATAAACACATAAAGATCTTTAACTTTCTTAGAGTAATAAATATGAACAAAATTTAAAAAACATATAATTTGTAGTGAATATAGCATAACTAATACATGCCCTGAGAAATAATGCTCAAAATATCACCCTTGCACATGTCTATATATGTGTACATATAAAAATGGGCATGCACATACATATGCATGTATGTATATATAGAATTGTTTTGCATATACACACATATATACTCATGTATAGTATATACATACATGTTTCAAAAATAGACAATACAAAAAGTTAAAGTTATTGAAAAAGCAAGCAATACTGGTCAACTACAGGCTGTTTGGGAAAATTATTTAGTCTATGTCTAAGATACCTTATTTTTAGTCAAGAATAAGTATTGTAATGAATTATGATGACAAATAACTAACCAGTGATTTTTTAAAGGATATATTATCAGGTAATAGAATAAGAAAAAAATAAACCATGCTGATTCAAAAATGAATTAACATTAAGGAAAATAAAAAGGTAATTATTATTTCCTTAAATGTGATGCATTTTTATGGTGAAATATGTAGCTAATCTGAATTTCCAAGAGGTATATAAATTATGCTTTAAACAAAACTGAAACATATTGAAAAGAATGTTAAAATGTTTAGAGTAGCAAAAAGTAGAGAATAAAATAAGTTTTCTGTCACTTTGTTTCTTCCTAATTTTCCCTCTTCTACATAATTTTAAAAATAGTATTTTTTTTCTCCCCAGTTAAATGTCAAGAACATTTTTATTGTTCTTCCTTACAGGATTTGAGTTCCACATTTTTCTCCCTCTTCCCATCTCCCTCCCCTCTTCTGAAAATGGTAGGGAGTTTGATGTAGTTAGTACATGTGCTATCAGGTAAAAATATTTTCATATTAGGCACAATTGTGAAAGAAGAAACAGATCAAAAGGAAGAAAAACCATGAGGAAGAATAAAGTAAGTGAAAAACATATGCTTCGATCTGTATTTAGAACCCATTGGTTCTTTATCTGGATGTGGATAGCATTTTCATTAATGAGTCCTTTGAAGTTGCCTTGGATCATATTGTTGCTGAGAAGAGCTGAGCCATTTATAATTCATCATTCCACAGTATTTACTTATATTGTGTACAATGTTTTCCTGGTTCTGCTCATTTCACTTTGCATCATTTCCTACAAATCTTTCCAGATTTTCCTTAAATCTGCCTGTTTATAACTTCACATAGCACAATAGTATTCCATTATATTATATACCAAAACTTCTTCAGCCATTTCTGAGTTAATGGGTATTCTCTCAAATTCTAAAATTTTGGCACTGTAAAAAAGTGTTGCTATAGATATTTTTTACAAATGGAGGTCCTTTTCCCTTTTTATGATATCTTTGGTTTACAGACCTAGTAGTGGTATAGCTGGATCAAAGAGTATGCACAGTTTGGTTGCCTTTTGGGCAGCGTTCCAAATTGCTCCCCAGAATGGTTGGATCAGTTCACAACTCCATCAACCATTCATTAGTGCTCTGCCAACATCTCTCTGGCATTTGCCATTTCCTTTTCTGTCATATTAACCAATATGATAAATGTGAGGCAGTACCCCAGAGTTGTTTTAACTTGCATTCCTTAAATCAAAAGTGATTTAGAGCATTTCTTCATTTGCCTATAGATAGTTTTAATTCCTTCATCTGAAAACTGCCTATTCATATCTTTTATCAGTTGTGAAATGGCTTGCATTCTTTTAAATTTGACTCAGTTCTCTATATATTGGAGACATGAGGTCTTTACCAGAGACACTTGCCATAGTTTCCATCTTCCTGCTTTCCTTCTAATCCTGATACAATTCTTTTTTTTTTGTCCAGAAAGATTTTAATTTAATATTAACAAAATTATTTATTTTACATTTTGTAATGCTCTCTATATCTTATTTGGCTATGAATTCTTAAGGTGATTGATGAATTCTTTCAATGTCTATTTTGCCCTCTGGTTCCAGAATATCAGGGCAGTTTAGGTTTTTTGTTTGTTTGTTTGTTTGTTTGTTTGTTTTATAATTTCTTTAAAGGTACCGTCCACATTCCCCTTTTGATTTTCACTTTCAGATTGTCCAGTGATTCTGACATGGTCTTTCCTGGATATATTTTTCAGGTGAGCTATTCCAATGAGACATTTTATATCTCCTTCCATTTTTTCATTCTTTTGAATTTGTTTGATTGATTCTTGATGTCTCATAGACTTGTTAGCCTCCGCTCACCTGATTCTCACTTTCTTCAATTAACTTTTTTACTTTCTTTTCTATTTCTATTCTGCCAATTGTACACTTTAAGGAGTACCATCAGTGGGTTTTCATCTCTCCTTTTCCATTGTCCAATTCTATTTTTAAGCAGTTTTCCAAAATTTTGACTTGCTTTTTGGAGGGACAATTGGGGTTAAGTAACTTGCCCAAGGTCACATGCCTAGTTTTTATATTAATTGTCTGAGGCCAGATTTGAACTCAGGTCCTCCTGACTTCAGGGCTGGTGCTCTATTCACTGTGCCACCTAGCTGCCCCTTTCATATTTTTCTTGAATCACTCTCTTTATTTTCCCATTTTTCTTCTACCTCTCTCTTAAATTATTGTTAAACTCCTTTTTTAAGCTCTCTCATGAGTTCTTTCCGAGCTTAAAATTCTTTCCAATATATCTTTGGTGTTTTGCCCTTAGATGTTTTGATATTGCTGTCCTCTTCTGAGTTTGTTTCTTTGCGTTCCCTGTTGACATAATAATTTTCTATGCTCAGATACCTATTTTTGTTGTTGTTATTTTCTTATATCCCTCCACCTTTCCCTTCATTTTAAATTTGAGCACTGTCTAAGATTTCCTGTGCCAGGGGCATTATTTGGGAGCTTTTGTCAAAATGTATGACAGTAAACCCGGCAATGTAAGTGAAATGAATGAATATTTACAAAAAATATATAAATGGTCCCCATTAACAGAAAAGGATACAAAATATTTAAATGACCCAATTTTAGAAACAAGAAACTGAAGGGGCCATCAATGAGCTCCCTAAGAAAAATTCTCCAGGGCCATATGGATTTAAATGTAAATTCTGCCAAGACTTTAAAGAATAAATAATCTCAAGATGGCGGAGTAGAAACAGCACGTCCAAGTCACTCTGCCCCCAGATTTCCTCCAAACTATGTAAAAGGGGACTCTGAACAACTTCTGGAGCCCCAACACCCACAGAATGACACAGAGAAGCTAACCTCCCACTGAGGACAGCCCAGCATCCCTGCAGGAAGGACCAGTGCAGCACTCTGGGAGCCGGCAGCCCGCAGGTCAGGGAGCCGAGCACAGGTCCGGTCCACCTGAGTCGAGGTTTTAGCACCCGGGCGGCAGGGCCAGCAGCCCGCTGGAGAGACCTCAGAACACCAGGAGCTGTGGCGATTCCAGAATTATCAACATAGACATGCCTAGGACAAAGTGAGAGGTTAGTGCCCTTGGACTTTGGGACCAGTATTTGGGGAACCCGTCGTCTTCCTCCCCTGGTGCTAGAAGCTGCTGATGAGACATGCCATTTTGTAGTTTTCAGAGGCAGCTCCAGCTCCTAGCCTGTGAACTGTAGGGAGATCCAGCGATCAGTCTTGGGGGGTAATCGCTCTTGCTTTAACCTCCCTGGATCTGGATTGTGATCTGGGGTGGAAGTCGTGGGTGGGTTTACAGCTTGCCAGAAATGGAAGTTGCCCTCCCACATGTTCAGGATGAAAATTCCCCTATCTGTCAGCAAAGCCATAGTGTGGCAACAAGCCCGAAAGTCAAGTAATTAAGTGGCAACATGCCAAGGCAAAGGAAACAAATTAAACAGGAAAATGCAACCCTAGACTCCTACTTTGGGGGCAAGGAGGGTCGAAGCATGGAGCGGGAAGAAGACTATGAGGTCAGAAGTCCTGCTCCAAAAGCCCCAGGGGAAAACATGAGTGGGTTGTAGACCATAGATAACCTTAAGAAGGACTTTAAAAATCAAATAAAAGAAGTGGAAGAAAAATTGGGAAGAGAAATGAGAAGGATGCAGGAAAAGTATGAAATGAGGGACAACAGACTGACTGAGGAAAACAACACCTTAAAAAATAGACTGACTCAAATGGCAAAGGAGGCCCAAAAGGGCAATGAGGAGAAGAATGCCTTAAAATGTCGAATTTGCCAGATGGAAAAAGAAAAGCTCACTGAGGAGATTCATTCCTTCAGAGTTAGACTGGAGCAAATGGAAGCTAATGACTTTATGAGAAATCAAGATGCTGTTAAGCAGATCCAAACAAATGAAAGAGTAGAAGGCAATGTGAAATATCTCATGGGAAAAACCACTGACCTGGAAAATAGATCCAGAAGAGACAATTTAAAAATTATTGGACTACCTGAAAGCCATGATCAAAGAAAGAACCTAGAAATCACCCTTCAAGAAATTCTCAAGGAAAATTGCCTTGATGTTTTAGATCCAGAGGGCAAAATAGAGGTTGCAAGAATCCACTGATCACCTCCTGAAAAAGATCCCAAAAAGAAAACTCCCAGGAATATTATAGCCAGGTTCCAGAATCCCCAGATCAGGGAGAAAATACTCCAAGAAGCCAGGAAGAAACAATTTCAATATTGTGGATACACAATCAGAATAGCACAGGACCTGGCAACTTCTACACTGAGGGATCTAAGGGCATGGAATATGATATTCAGAGGGCAAAAGTGCTGGGATTGAAGCCATGGGTCACCTACCCAGGAAAACTGAGTATTTTGTTTCAGGGGGAAATATGGTCATTCAGTGGAATAGGGGACTTTCAAGCATTCTTGAGGAAAAAAACAGAATTGAATAGAAAATTTGACATTCAGACACAAGAAGCAGGAGATGCCTGAGAAGATAATCAGGGAAAAGAAATCAAAAGGAACTTATCAAAGTTGAACTATTTACATTCCTATATGGAAAAAAAATAACTGTGATTGAGGAAATCTTTCTCACTATGAAAATAATGGAAGAAGGGTGTATCATCATGTGAATACATATGTGAATGTGTGTGTATATGGTTACAGTTATATATGGATAGAGGGCATAGGTTGAATTTGTTGGGAAGGGAGGATACTCAAGGGGTGAAGTTGTGAGGTGAGAGAGGAAAGTGGCAGGAAGATATGGGGAGAGACAAGGTGGGGTAAACTATCTCATGTAGAGGAAGCAGGGGGAAGTAGTTGCAGGGGAGGGGAATAATAGGAAGGCAATAAGGCGAAACCACATTCTCATTGAATTTGGTTCAGGGAGAGAATGACATACATACTAGGTGGGACATCTCAACCTACAGCAGAATGGGGGTAAGGGGGGGTAGAGGAGGGATGATGGATGGGAGGGCATCCCTGGGTGGAGGGGAGGTTGGAGGTACCCACTATGGAAAAGGGACAGGATCAAGTGGGGAATGGACCAGGTGGTGAGTGGGATGAGGGGGAGGGAATTATAAGCAGCCTTGTACAATATATCTACTATGATAATGTTTTACATAGCTAGACATGTACAATATATATTGAATTACTTATCTCCCCAGAGGGAATGGGTGACAAGGGAGGAAGGAAATGGATCTGAAATCCAAGGTCTTAGGATTAAATGTTTCAAATATGTATAAATACTATTATTAATACTCTTTTGCTTGTAATTGGGAGATAAGATGGGCAGGCATTGGGACACAAAGATTCACCTTCCTCTAATGGAAAAGTCGAAGGGGTTATGGGAAAAGGTATGGGAGAGAGCAGATTGGAGGAAGTGATATCTTGCGGGACTACTATTCTGGGAGGGTGGGTAGGGGAAAAACAGGGGGAGAAAATGATTGTAACTCAAAATCTGGCAGAAATGAATGATGTAAAACAGAAGTTAATAAAGCATTTGTTTAAAAAGAAAAAAAAAAGAAATAGAGTTGGGTCCAAATGAATTATTTCTCCCATGATTTAATACCCAAGAAGCTTAATTATCATTGCAAGTATTTGAAGGTACAAGTAATTTATTGACTAAACTTTGGGTCTTTTGTTTTTGTATAACCAACAGATTGTTTGGTTTTCCAGTCCATGGTTTTTCGTTTTTTTTTTTTTTGCTTTGAGTTGTTTCATTCATTCACATATAGTTGTGTTACATTCTTTATGTTTTCTCCCACTTGCTTCTAATAATTGCCTTTTTCCAAGTTATTTTTTCCCTTTCTGACCTGATTATTGTGTGGAGCACTGAAGTGTCTATCATTATCATTGTAGTGGGTGGCAGTTCCAATAAAATGTACCATATCTAAAAAAAAAAGAATAAATAATTTCTATAATATAAACTATTTGGCAAAATAGGCAAAGAAGGGAGTCCTACCAAATTATTTTTCTAATACAAATAGGGTTCTGATACCTAAACCAGGAAGAGCCAGAAAAGAGAAAGAAAATTATAGACCATTTCCCAAATCAATATTGATGCAATAATTTTACCTGATGTATTTACAAAGAGATTCTAGCAATTTAGCTCCAGGATAATACATCATGAATAGTTGGGATTCATATGGGGGATGCAGGACTAGTTCAATATTAGGAAAACCATCAGTATAATTAAAAATATCAATTACAAATATAATAGAACTCATGTGATTTTCTTAACAGAAGCAGAAAAAGTTTTTAACAAAATACAGAACCCATTATTACTAAAAAAAAAAAAAAAAAAAAAAAGAGGAGTAACTTGGTGGTGCAGTGAATAGAGTGCCAAGCCTGGATGTAGGAGGACTGAAGTTCAAATCCGGCTTCAGACACTTAACACACTTACTAGTTTGTGACCTTGGGCAAGTTGCTTATACCCAGTTGCCTTGCTTTTCTCCTTCCAAAAAATAAGACTAGCGATCATAGAAATAGAGTTTTTCTTAAAATGACAAGCATTATTTATCTAAAACTGCCAAAAAGCATTATATGTAAATGGAATAAACTAGAAGCCTTTCCAATAAGAAACAATGATAAACATTATTACCACTATTATTCAATATTGTACTAGACATATCAGTGTCTAGTAAGACACTAACAAAGGAGAAGAAAAAGAAATTGAATGAAGTAAAACAGGCAATGAGGAAATAAAACCATCACTCTCTGAAGATTATATAATGGTATACATAGAGAATCCTACAGCATCAATTAAAAAAAACTTGAAATAATTACCAACTTTAGCAAAGTTTCAGTATATAAGATAAAATAATATAAATCATAATTACTTCTTTATAAGACCAATAAAGGCCAGCATCAAGAGCTAGAAAGAGAAATCCCTTTTAAAATAACTGTAGACAATATAAAATATTTGTCAGTCTACCAGTTAAGATGAACCCAGGAACTCTATGAATATAAATCAAAAACATTTTCAGACATATAAAGCCAGATCTAAACAGAAACATCAATTGCTCATGGGTAGGCTGAGCTAATATAACACAAATGATAATTCTACCTAAATTAATTTGTTTATTCAGTGCCATGCTGAATTAAACTACCAAAATTATTTTCTACAGCTAGAAAAATAATAACAAATTTCATGTGGAAGAACAAAAGGTCAAAAATTTCAAAGAAATTAAAGAAAAAAAAATAAAAAGGGAGGTGACTTAGCCATCCCACATCTAAAATTATATAAGTGGCAACCATCAAAACTATATGGTTCTGGCTAAGAAAGAGAGTGGTGGATAAGTGGAATAGGTTAGATACAGAAGACAAAGTAATAAATGACTATAGTAATCTACTGTTTGATAAAGACTCCCAAAACTCTAGCTTCTGGGTTAAGAACTCAATATTTGAAAAAAAAAAAAAAACTGCTAGGATACAGTAGGGCAGAAATTAGTCATGGAACAACATCTCACAGCCAAGATAAAGTCAAAATGGGTACATGACTTAGACATAAGTGATGAGACCCTAATCAAATTAGGAGAGCAAGGAGTGGTTTACCTGTCAGATCTATGGAGAAGGGAAAAAATGCATGACCAAAAAAGAGATAGAGAACATTATGAAATGCAAAATGGATATTTTTGATCGCATCAGATTAAAAAAAAAAAGTGTTGCACAACCAAAAGAAATACAGCCAAGTTTAGAAAGAAACCCTAAAGCTAAGAAACAAAGTTTGCAACCAGTGTCTCTGATAAAGGCTCATTTCTTTCTTCTTTTTTTTTTTTTAAAAGCAATTGGGGTTAAGTAACTTGCCTAAGGTTACAGGGCCGGTTGTTGTTTTTTGTTTTGTTTTGGTTTGGTTTGGTTTTGTGTATGTGTGGGTGTGTGTGTGTGTGTGTGTGAGGTAAGTATTTGAGGCTGAAACTGATCCTGGGTCCTTCTGACTTCAGGCCGGCGCTCTTGTGCCACCTAGCCGCCCCTTATAAAGGCCTCACTTCTGAAATATATAGAGAACTGAGTCAAATTTATAAGAATACAAATGATTACCCAACTAACAAATGTTCAAAGGATATGAACAAGTGGTTTTCAGATGAAGAAATTAAAGCTATCTATAATCATATTTAAAATGCTCTAAATCACCATTGATTAGAAAAATGCAAATTAAAATAACTCTGAGGTATTGCATCACACCTATCAGACATAACATGACAAAATAGGAAAATGATAAATGTTGGAGAATATATGGGAAAATTGGAACAGTAATGCATTTTTGGTGGAGTTGTGAACTGATCCAGTTTGGAACTATGTTAAAAGGACTATAAAAAGAATACCCTGGAGAGCAGTTTGGAACTATGTTAAAAGGACTATAAAAAGAATACCCTGGAGAGCAGTTTGGAACTATGTTAAAAGGACTATAAAAAGAATACCCTTTGATCCAACAATATCATCACTTGGTCTGTATCCCAAAGAGATCATAAAAAGGGAAAAGGGCCCACATGTACAAAATACTTATAGCAACTTTTTTTTTTCTTGTGGTGGTAAAGAATTGTAAACTGAAGACATCCCCTCACCTGGGAAATGACTGAATAAATTGTGGTATATGAATGTAATGCAATACTCCTGTGCTATAAGAGATGACAAACAGACTGATTTCAGAAAAATCTGGAAAGACTTGAATGAACTGAAATTGAATGAAGCAAGCAGAACCAGGACAATACACAGTAACAGCAACATTGTGTGATCATTAACTTTGATAGAGCTAACTCTCCTCAGCAATACAAAGATAAGAGACAATTTCAAAAGACTCATGATGGAAAATTTTAACCACATCTATAGAAAGAACTATGGAATATGAATGCAGATCAAAGTGTACTATTTTCACTTTGCTTTTTGTTTTTATTTTTTGTGGGGTTTTTCCTTTTGTTTTAATTCTTTTTTCACAACATGATTAATGTGGAAATAGGTTTACCGTGATTTTACATGTATAACCTATATCATATTGCTTGCTGTTTGGGGGATGGGGGAGGGAAGGAAGGGAAGGAGAAAAATTCAAAATTTTACCAAAATGCATGCAGAAAACTATCTTTACATATACTTGTGAAAAATAAAGTGACTGTTAAGAAAAAAGTAGACATTAAAGGTAAAATGCCAAGTTTTTAGCATGAAAGTAATATGACTACTCTTGTATGAATATCTAACATCTTAGAAAGATCTCATTACTTATCTGAACCTCAACTGATTCATCTGTAATATAAGCGTGATGGGCTGGGTAATCATTAGTTTCATTTTTAAAGAATAATAGACACAAAAGCCATCTAACACAAAAAGTTTCAATTTTGTACATGTATAAAATGTTATTTCTATGTCAAGAATTTCTACTTTATAAATTAGCACACAGGGGCGGCTAGGTGGCGCAGTGAGTAAGAGCGCCGGCCTCGGAGCTTGGATGACCCGAGATCAAATCCGGCCTCGGAAAATGAGCACCCACACATAAATAATGACTAGCCGTGTAACCTTGAGCAAGTTACTTAACCCCAATTGCTTAATAAAAAAAAAAATAAAAAAAAATAAATTAGCACACATAGTATCCTATATAATACATTATATATTAAATAATATGTAACACTAATTTATATATAAACTTGAAAAATTGGAAAGAAAGGAAATCTTACATATTTATGAACTGGGCAATTTAAATGACAGGCCTAAGGAGGAAGAACATTCCAGAAATTGAAGATGATGTGTACAAAGGCTTAGAAGAATGAAACACTATGTCATGTATGGGGAAGAGGAATTTGACTTTACCATAGAACGTATGAGGAAGAGCAATATCTACAAATATAGATTACAGCAATATTATAAAGTGATTTAAGTGTCAAGCAGAGATATTTTCTATTTTATCTTAGAGCCAATAAGTAGCTACTAAAATGTTCTCATCTGGAAATTGACATAGTAAGACCTGTATTTTAGAAATTCAAGTTTGTAAATTTTCAGGAAGAAGTGAGTGATGATGAGACTTTTGATGATGGAGGCAATCTGTCAAAAACAGATAAGGTGGAAAAGCAGAATATGACCCTTACTTAGAAAAGGAGATTGTCTTTCATAGATTAGGAGATGAGATATTGTTTCTGGTCTCAAAAATCAGAGAGATATGAGATGTATAAAATAAAGAATCAAGTTGAAAATAGTAGTCTAAATAATAGGCAATTGTTATTGATCATGATTCTTTCCAATCTAATGATGATAGGGAAAATGGAGTGGAAATGGGAAATCCAAGAGACATTTTAAAGGAAGTTAAAGGATTTATTGATTGCATCAATATAGAAGGTAAAGGAGAGTACAAAAACAAAGCCTCCAGTTTCCTAGCCTTGCAGATTGGCATAATTTGGGTATCATTGTCAGGGACCAGAAAGTAGGAAGGGAAGTTGATTGGACAGTGAAGTGCATATAGAAAACTTAGTTTTGGAAAAGAAAAAAAGGGAGGGGGTAATCTAAAGGCTTCATTTTTGAATAGCTTTAGTGATTTTTTGTTTTGTTTTTTTACCAGTAGTGTCCACTTCTTCCCTCCTAGGCTGCTTCCTACATTTTCATGACTGTGGTCCATCCTTTGTTCCTATTCCTCTCATTCGACTTCTACTCCTCTCTCCTTTTCTGTCACTTCATTAGTTCACTCTACCTATTTATGTTTTCTCTGGAAGAAAATAAAAAGAACTTCAAGGAAGGTATTCTAAACAATAATTCTTATCCATTTTTGTGTCATGGACCCATTTAGCAGTCTGCCAAGATGAGTGGGAAATATTTGAAATTTATAAATTGAAATATATAACATTACAAAGGAACCTAATTGTATTATGATACATTTATAAGATGTGTAAAAAAAAAAAAAAAAACTAATTCAGGTGCCTAGGTGGTGCAGTGTACCACCAGCCCTGGAGTCAGGAGGACCTGAATTCAAATCCAACCACAGACACTTTGACACTTTCTAGCCATATGACCTTGGGCAAGTCACTTAACCCCAACTGCCCTGCCCTCCCCCCTGCACAAAAAAGCAAAAAAAAAAATCATATATATCTTGTTAAGAACCCTTGTTTTAAGGTTTTGCAATCAACCTTGGAATTACATTTTAATTATAATACTAAAATAACAACTTTTGGTATTACATATTGTAGCAAAGATATGTCTGCACAATATGCCATCCATTAAAATAAAAAGAAGAATTTGAAATCCTTTCTCCCTTACCATTAGAGGTCAAATCATTGTCAGAATAACACAGAATACTGAGGCAAAAAAAAAAAAAGTTTTTGCAAAATTTTCAAACTATTGAAACACTGGGTGAATTCTACCTCTTTACCCACAAAATCTTTCTATAAAACTTTGTCTCAATATAAATTATTCAACATCTAAAAGTGTTCTTTAATATCCATAATGCATCATCCCCTTTAAGTAATATTTACCAAAGTATTTCTCTGGGTCAGGCAATATATTCATCTGAATTTATCTTTTGTGATTTTTGTGTTGTTCTTGATTTTTTTTTTGTTTTCCGCTATTAAAAAAAAAAAGCTTTTCAAACAATTCAGTCATACTTGATTAACCACATTTGCTTTTACTTTAAATGTTAAACTTCTATTTTCTTGCTCTTTCATAAATACTGATATTTCTTTCAAGATGGCTAGTTTCACATTTTGGTCATCTCACTGCACCTCTATTAAGGCTCAGTGAAGCAAATGATTTTCCTTGTCGATTTATTTCATGGATCCAATAAACATCAGCATTTCCAAACTGAGTTTTTAAGTAGTAATTTACTATTGATACATTCATTTTGTAGACAAGTCAAGGTTTAATCTGTTTATTTCACAATGAGAGTATTTTTTCCTACTTAGAATGGTCTTCTAAAAGTCTCTTTGGTCTTTAGTGATATTTGTCAACCAACAAGTATTTATTAAACCCTTAAATATGTGTCAGATACTGTGATAAATTCTGGCAATAAAATAAAGTCAAAATATTGTCTTTACTCTCCCTAATACTACATGTTAATATAGGAAACATTGTAGAGAGAATGGAAGGTAGATTCTTCAATATGTAGCATTAGAGCTGATGTCAGAGATCTAAAGAATGAAGGTGAGAAGGGGAAGAGGTAGAGCATTTTAGGAATGGGAGAGCATCTGTGCAATTTAATGGAGATTGAGTGACATGTCAGAGTATCAGCAAATAAACTGCTATGGTTAGATATTAAAATACATGAGAAAAAAGAGGATATAATAAGAATACAAGGGCAGATTATGATAAATTCTAAATGATAAGAGAATATTTCTTATAGAATTGTTTTGGGATGGCTAGGTGGCACAGTGAATAGAGCACCAGCCCTGTAGTCAGGAGGACCTGAGTTCAAATCCAGCTTCAGACACTCAACACAAAACTAGCCACATGACCTTGCGCAAGTCAACCCCAATTGCCCTTCTTTCTCCCCCTCCAAAAATAAAAGAATATATCTGATTGTAAAGGTAATTTGGAATTCCTGAAGTTTATTGAGTGCATGGAGTGGTAGGGAGGAGTGATTAACTGGCCATGGTCAGAGTATTTAGTCTCTCAGTACCTCAGACAACCCTCTAATCACATGTTAGTGGAGCTTCCCTTATAAAGAGAGTTGTACTTTTCAGAACTTTCAATCAGCAACTTTGCTTGGTTTCAACCTCACAGAACATTATCCTCTCTCCCTTGTTTTTCAGATTGATGTTATGTATTATCTTCCCTATTAAATTGAAAGCTTCTGGAGGATAGGAACTATCTTTCTTTTTCTTATTTGTATCTCTCATGCTTAGTACAATTCCTGCCATATGCTTAAAAATTGTTTACTGAATTAAATTGAATTAGAGAAGTTGTCCATGTGCTTTAGAGGAGGGGGTTTCTACAGTTTCTACAGATCATAGTTATGCCAAAGGGGGGGGGGGGGAAGTTAAATAAATAAATAAATATATGTGTGTATATACACATATGTATGTATATGTACTTATATATGCATACATATGTATACATATATACACACATATACAAACATGCTTATATGTGTGTATATATATACACTCATGTATACATAGCTAAACATAAATGCATAAGTACAAAATGCATATAAAATCTAGTCTGCATAAACATATATGCATGTATGTGTGCATTTGTATAACACTGATATAGTCACCACATAATTACCTTGGTATGCCTATTTCATCAGGACACCTTTGCATAACACATAGTTCTTTATAGCTCACCATTTTCTTCTCCCCTTTTATGACACCTGAGACAGAACTCAGAAAGTAAAATTACTGACCAAGTATATACAATGATTTAATGACTGAACTATCATGTCAAGTTTTGTCACTTAGCCCTATTCCCACTAAATCTTTCACCTTTTTCCACATTTCTAATTGTCATTGCTTAATATTCTGAATATAGATTATTAGCATAAATATAGCTAAAAAAATAAACCAGTTTCACCATGAATCCCTTTTCCTTCTTTTTTTTTAACTTTAGCTAGGATAGTGGTTCTGCAGGGTATAAAGGGAATTGATTACTTCACCTAACGTTCTTATAGATCTTGAATTTCTATAGTTTATTTTTGATCCTGACACCAGAAATCTAGGAGGTTCATGGCAATATCAACTTGTTTGTAGTTTAGTCTATAAGAAGCCATGTGGATAACCTCTAAAATCATTTATAAATATTCTTAAAGATGAATGACAATGCACATACCTCATCAAGCCATTAATGAGTCCAAGGTTTCTGTCAAATTTCTGTGTCACCAATTCCCCAAAACTTTCTAACAGTGTGCAAAGAAGAACTGACAGCATATGTGTTAACCTGCTTTCATTTTCATTTTGTACATAAATCCCTATGTTTGAATTTGTTTAAAGTTTTCTGTTTGGTGGGAAAGGCATTCTAAATGCTATCAACTTGAACATATAATTTCAAGAAACATAATCATTTTGAAGCCCCCACCCCAACCAGTGGTTAAACATAGTGCTAAAATTGTCAACTGTAAAATTTGGCTTATATTTGAAAATAAGCCTAGAGCATTAGTTTTTAAACTTTTTGTGTTATAGTCATTTTTGGAATTATGCTAAAGCCTATGGATCTTCCTCAGAATTATGTTTTTAAGGTATAACATAAAATATATGAAATCACAAATTAAAACAATTATATCAAAATACAGAAATAACATTTTAATAAGTTCATAGATCCCATGTTAAAACTCATGTCCAGAGGATACTGTTTATTTTCTTTATTAGTCATAAAATACTATAATACAGGTAAAGAAATCAAGATTTATATCTCCCTACCACCACTTGTGAGATCATATTCACTTAGGCATTTACTAAGATATGTAGCTGTTCCTAAGACTGGGATTCTTCAAAAAGCAGAAAGAAAGTGAATTTCTCCAAGAAATGGTCAGACTCTTATTCTTGAGAAGTTTTGATGTCCCTTTTGGTGGGGGTCTGAGTTGATATTGTTGTCAACAATTGCTCCTTTTCTCCCCTCTTCAGATTATAGAATTCTAGAGGAATGACTCATGAAAGCAGGTGATTTAAAGCCCATGCATCCTCCAGCTTGTATCCTAGAAAGAGAGGGGCAGATGGGGATACTGAGTACTTTTGACTGTTCCTGAGCTGACTAAGCATGAGAGAAACTTATATGGAAGAAGTCAAAATTCTCAGAGACAATCCACAATATTGAACACAGATAAGGAATTGAGCCAGATATTTTTCTTGGCAGCAACTTTGGTTAATGAATCTGTTCACCAGCTACCACTTCTTGTCCTCACTTTGGCCCTTGTACCTTTATTTAGGATGCACTTTATGTATACTTTCCTTTTCTTTTGGATATACAACATATGAGAAATATGCCTCATCCCTTCCATTCACTTGTAAACATGAAGAGTGGAAGTATGTCTAATTTAAAATCTGCCTCCTACTAGCAGTTAATATAACTCCTCTTCTTTTTTGCAAGTTTAATTTCTGTGGAGTATACTTCTGCCACCAACAGAGATCGTTATCTCTTGCATTGGTAGTAAATTCCTTTATCATCAATCAGTCATTCATTCACCTAATGGTGAAAACAATATAGTTGATGAAGAGCTGGCTTTGAAACCAGGAAGAACTGAAGTAAAGTCCCACTTCTATCACATAACATATGTGTAAACTGAGCAAATCATTTAATCTCTGGAAATCTCTAGGAAACGTTTTCAAAATAATAAAGTGGTGAAAAGGTGTCAACTTGTTTTGAGAGATCATGCTTCTTCTTCTGGGAGGATTTCACACCTAAAAGAAATCATAAGTATAATCCATACCCCTAGTCCCTATACCCCATTAAGATGGTCTTTACATTACAGATCATGTTCCTAGACCTGGTTTAGACAAGTTTCTGGATTAGAATGACCTGACAGAGACTTCTGAAATGACATTAAATAAGCCAGGGTCACTGCTACAAGAATTTTTGAATCACTCATTTTGTGACAGACTCTATGTTAAGTTGTGGGAATACAAGTAGAATCACAGTCCTCTCCCTCAAGGAATTTAAATTCTAATTGGAGGAAACAATACCTAAAGAGAAATGAAAGGGGAACGAGGTACTGATGCAGGGACATAGTGGATAAATCTAGAGAATCAAGGATGGAGCTAGGAGAGGAGAGTGAAGATTACTGGCTTGGGAACTTCAGCAAAATAGAGGTTGTGGAAGGAACTTTCCAATGAGAGGAGAGCCTTAAAAAGACAGAGGGATCTTCCAGGCTTAGAAGATAGCTAAGACATTGTGGAGAAGTCCAGAAAATGAGGTCAGAGACAAGAGATGATAAATAAATTTAAAAAGTAGTATTTTAACAAAGAATTGCACTGTCATGCTATATATATATATATATATATATATATATATATATATATATATATATATATATTTCATGTTCATGGTTGTTGAGGGTAGTGGCTGTCTTGCTCTTTCTTTTTATTTTTTTCTATTTTCCACACATTACAACAAATGACAGTTGTTAGTGCCTAATAAAAGATAATTCATTCATTGTATATTCAACTTAATAGATAAAAGAATAGAGATCTCAATGATGTCAGTTCTTCCTTTACACTAATTCATAGCACATACATACACTCCCATTTCTTAGTAATTAGTCCTTAAGAGAATCCATGATGGATGGAAGGAAGGAAGGAAGATAGGAAAGAAGGGAGGATGTAAAGAAGGAACGAAGGAAGGAAGGAAGCAAGGAAGGAAGGAAGGAAGGAAGGAAGGAAGGAAGGAAGGAAGGAAGTAAAGAAGGAAGGGAGGAAGGAAGGGAGGAAGGAAAAGAGGAAGGAAGGAAGGAAGGAAAGAAGGAAGGAAGGAAGGAAAGAAGGAAGGAAAGAACTTGATTATCCACCTACTATCATATTTAGGACTCATTACTTGTATTATTGATAACAGGTCACTTAAACCTCTCTGGACCTCAATTTTCTCATTGGTAAAATGAGGAGTTTAATTTCAATAACCAAGGACTATTACAGTTTTAAATCTGTGATCCTATGATCTCATCACTAGCTTGGCATAACCTTCTAGAACCTAATTTCACTTCAGTACCTTAAAGAGACATTAGAGTATGAATTTAAGAGATAAAATGTTCTAAATAAAGATAATAGCTAGTCAGATATCTCTAGGCTTATGTGATAGTGGATGGCAAACTTCACCAGTCTCTATACTTTACTTTTCTTCATAACTTATCCTTGGATCATTGCTCCAGGATTCCCTGTCTTATCAGGTAGAGGATAACTCTAGAGGATATCTCCCTAGGTCTCCAACTACATTGACACTTCTGGTTTATAAGAAATGATTCTATTTTGGGGGGCAGAGTCAAGATAGCAGAGTAGAAACAGGACTTTTCTGGGCTCTGGCTTCCATTTCCCCCAAATCATGTAAAAGGTTACTCTGAACAAACTTTGGAGCTACAGAAGCCACAAAATGACACAGAGAAGCTAACCTGACAGGTTGGAAGGAAGTGGACAGCCCAGCGCTCTGGGAGCCAAACCCAGCCCCCCTCAAGCCTGAGGTCTTAGTCCCAGGGTGGGCCTGACCAGCTGCCAGCTGGAGGAACTTCAGATCACCAGCAGTGGTGGTGGCTGACAGAATAATCAACCCATAGATGCTGAGGACAAAGTGAGAGCTCAGTGCACTGTGGACTTTGGGATCCAGTAGTTTGGTAGTGTGGTTGAGCTTTATGCCCTGGAGGGAGAAGCTGCAGAGGCTCTGCAGTCATGCAGCCACTGCCACATTGTTGCTTCAGCTCCTGGCCTGCATATTATAGGGGGACCAAGCAACCAGTCTGAGGGGTAATCACTCTTGCTTTAACCTGCTTGGATCTGGATGCAGTCTAGGCTGGAGGTTGTGGGGTGTATGACCAGCTTGACAGAGCATATGGATGCTTCCAAGAGTGCACACAACTAATACTTTTGGCAGCTGAGAAAACTCCAGCATTTGGGATGAAGCTACCCTGTTTGGTAGCAGAGTGCTACTTTGGCAAAAAGCCCAAGAGTCAAGTAATTGAGTGGAAACATGAGCAAGCACGGGAAGCAAAGCAAACAGAGCAATCCAACTTTACATTCCTATTTTAGGGACAAAAAGGATCAAAGCATAGAACAAGAGGAAGACAATGAAGTCAGAACCCCTGCACCAAAAGCCTCCAAGAAAAATACGAGCTGGTTACAGGCCATAGAGGACCTTAAAATCAAATAAGAGAAGTGGAGGAAAAATTGGGAAGAGAAATGAGAATGATGCAAGAAAATTATGAAATGAGAGTCAAGAACCTGACTGAAGAAAATAACACCTTAAAAAATAGACTAACTCAGATGGCAAAAGAAAAAACCAAATTTGCCAGATGGAAAAAGAATTTCAAAAGCTCACTGAAGAGAATTGTTCCTTTGGAATTAGATTGGAGCAGGGGCAGCTAGGTGGCACAATGAATAGAGCACTGGCCCTGGAGTCAGGATGACATGAGTTCAAATCCCCCTCAGACACTTGACACATTTACTATCCTTGTGACTTTGGGCAAGTCACTTAACCCCAATTGCCCTAAAAAAAGAATTAAATATAAAGTCCATCACATTCTTTGGGGTGGCTAGGTAGGGCAGGGAATACAGCACTGGCCCTGGCTTCAGGAGGTCCTAAGTTCAAATCCAGCCTCAGACACTTAACACATAAACTAGCCATGTGACCTTGGACAAGACACTTAACCCCAATTGCCTTCCAAAAATAAAAAAAAAGAATTAGATTGGAGCAAATGGAATCTAGTGACTTTATGAAAATCAAGACACTATTTAACAGATCAGAACAAATGAAAAAATAGAAGGCAATGTGAAATATCTCATGGGAAAACCACTGACCTGGAAAATAGATCCAGGAGAGATAATTTTAAAATGATTAGACAATCTGAAAGCCATGACCAAAAAAAACCTAGAAATTGTCCTTCAAGAAATTCTCAAGGAAAATTGCCCTGATGTTTTAGAACCAGAGGGCAAAATAGAGGTTGAAAGAATTCACTGCTCACCTCCTGAAAAAGATCCCCAAAAGAAAACTCCTAGGAATATTACAGCCAACTTCCAGAATTCCCAGATCAAAGAGAAAATATTACAAGCAGCCAGGAAGAAACAATTTGGATATTGTTGAAACACAATCAGGATAACACAGGATCTGGCAGCTTCTACATTGAGGGATTGAAGGGCTTGGAATATGAAATTCTGGAGGTCAAATGAGCTGGGATTAAAACAAAGAATCACCTACACAGCAAAACTGAGCATCATGTTTCAGGGGAAAATATGGTCATTCCATGGAATATGGACTTTCAAGCATTCTTGATGAAAAAAACAGAGTTGAATAGAAAATTTGGCATTCAGATATAAGAAGCAAGAGAAGCATGAGAAGGAAAACAGGGAAAAGAAATCATAACGAACTTACCAAAGTTAAAGTATTTACTTTCCTACATGGAAAAATTCTGGAATCACCACAGCTGCTGGTGTTCTATGGTCCCTCAGGCCTGCTGCTGGCCCTTCCGCCCTGGGGCTAAAACCGTGGCTCACTCGGACCTGTACTCAGCTCTCCACATGCTGGGCTGTCGGCTCCCAAAGCGCTATGCTGGCCCTTACTGCAGGGCTTCTGGACTGTTCTCAGCAGGAAGTTAGCTTCTCTGTGTCATTCTGTGGGTGCTGGGGCTCCAGACGTTGTTCAGAGTCCCCTTTTATATGGTTTTGACGTGATCTGGGGGTAGAGCACCTTGGACGTGCCTTTTCTACTCTGCCATCATCCCTTCCTTCCTTCCTTCCTTCCTTCCATCCTTCCTTCCTTCCTTCCTTCCTTCTTTCCTTTCTTTCTTTCTTTCTTTCTTTCTTTCTTTCTTTCTTTCTTTCTTTCTTTCTTTCTTTCTTTCTTTCTCTCTGTGTATTTCTATCTATCATATCTTAAGGTGCATGGGTCTTCAGTGAAAACTAGCACCTTAGTGTGAGGGCTTACTGAGACCTTTGCAAAGTTGCTCATCTACCTTTAAGATCTACCTTCACCCAAATCTCACCTGTGGCTCCAAGAAGCTCTAGCATGAGCAGTGGTAATACCTCAGTAATTACCTAGGCAGAAAGGTTAAACCAGGTCAAGTGTAACAGACAGGAATCAAACAATTTGATGAGTTAGGGGGATGTCTACCCCAATAATGTGATTGAAGACTTTCCCTAGCAGAATGAACAGATTACTTTTTCATGGCTTTCCCAAGAAGGAAGCTGAAGCAGGCAATGTGGAGCTCTTAGAGCTTGGTTAGACATTGAACACACTAAGGTCATCTACTACATCTGAAGTCATAACCAGTCATTTTGACTTTTGTCCTACAACTTAATTTTGATGACTCATGAAGAAAGAGTAAGACTGACAACTTTGTGAAACATTGCCTCACTTAAATCCAATTCACATGCTAGTCACCACCACCTGTGATGTCATGATCTTCTCTGAAAATGGACAAATGACATTTACCACATTGTAACTTAATGTCTTTTTAAAAACTTAATTGTACTTGGGTGAAACTTGAACCCAGATCTTTCTGACTCTGAGTTCAGCTCTCCACAACATCAAGATTACTTCTCTGAATATATGACAAAAGTTGAAAGGCAAGAATATGAAGCTGTAACAGTCTATAGCCTAAGAAAAGGGTTGCCCCATAAATGGCTATAAGTATCTAGTCTAAGTTACTGAGTAATGTGTTTTTTTTTCTCATGGAATGAAAATTTTAATCATTCCTAATGGAGCTAAATGACATGCAACAACCTGAGTATCACATTCCCCACAAAGCTTTTAATCTTCAACTGAGTACATACTCTGGAATCTCTGGAGAGAATAAGCTTAAGGAAGATTTTAATCAGCATTCTAACCTGAGTCCCTCACTTAGAATGAGTTCTAATTAGACAATGAAATTTTCATTAAAAATAATAATATATTGAGTTATTGTGCTTTTTCTTTCATTTAAGAAATGAGCAAATTTGATGTTAAAACATTCCAGTCACCTTAACTACAAATTCAGAAATGTGATATGAGCAATATTCAACATAGTACACCCACAATGAGTTTATTGAAGATTTAGAGGGTGTTGTACAAATTTGTTTCTGATCCTCATTCTGTGATTCATAGGGAATTTATGTCAATTTCCTTGACCACTATCTCAGACGATAATAATCTACTAGTTCAATGAGATATACCATGGACTTAGTAATAGAAGACTATAAAATACTGATACTTAAATGGGTCCATTACCTCTTCAGTGTGGGTATCCCCTCTAAGGGTATAGATTGAAATTCACCTATGCCTGATTGTTCTCGACTACTATTGTCTATTTTCTCCCCTAAATTAATAACTGGGTGTCCACACAATCTGTTACATGCCTTTCTTATTTTTTCTTAACATGACAATTTTGCCAGGGGAATATAGCCTTTCCATTGATGATCCTTCTCTCTGGTCATGTCAGTAGCTCATTTTGTTTGATTCTTAAATTTCTTTAGTAATACTTTAGCCTACTTTTCCTCCATAATTCTCTGTTAGTAATACATTGTCAACTACTCACACCATGATGTCTTTTTTCATTGGTCTTCATGGCATGCTCATTTTCAGTTTGTGGAATAACAGAGATATATATTATAATACTTTGTCTTGTATTATAGCAAACCTGTTGCTTAAAACCTCAAATCTCCACACTGAATCCTCTGGACAGTGTGAGGTAATTCTAATAAGTACAGAACCAATTTCATAAGCAAAGGGAATCTGGAGGTCTCAAAAGAAAATAAATTAATTTTGCATATGAAAACTATAGTCTGAACATATATGGCTTGCTTGCCACTTGGGTAAACATTGGATGAAGACTGCAGTAGTTACGAAATTTTTGAGAAATATTTTAGTTTGTATACATTTGGATATATGTGAGAAGGCTAAGGGATTATCAAATTGTCATACTAGAAAAGGCCATAGAAGAAATAAGATCTAATGATGCAAGAAGAAATTATTACAATTAGAAGAGCAAAGGCCTAAAATAGTAGATAAAAAATTTGCATCAAAATCTACATTGGCCTCTCACCAGTTTTCACTAAAGTGCTAACTGCATGCAGTATTTCACTATGTAGAAAGAAATTATACTTCGGAGTTTAATTGCGTTTTCCAGCTCAGAACTACTCTTTCAATCTTCTTGAAGAATGATCACGTACCTATAATGATAACACTTTTGCTACTCTAAGGAAAGGAGCTATTAATGGAAATAGGGAGAGTTATAAGTTCATGAAATTTAGAATATGCTTCTGATTCAGTCTGAGATGTAGGCCATAGTGAAATGTACCTGTCCTTCAAGAGTTTGCTTAAACAGTGAAATTGAGCCCTCTGTCAAGTGATTGTATATTATGTCATTCCTATGTGTTCTTATAACAATATTTCTGCCAATATTGAAATATTGAGTCTTTGATTTAATTCAGCTAATAATCATGAGTTAAAAGAAAGAAAGTTGGTATTAATAAAACTCAAAACTAAACAAGTTATCTTTTGGCAAAATATGGTTTGGCTCTGTTTCCTGAGAGTCAGATGGAATTTTTCACAAATATGCCCTATATACAAAAATATCACCCCCAATACTTTTCCTCCCAAATTAGGAGTAGATTGATTACCTTTTTTTTAAAGGACATATCCTAAAGATTTTTTTTAATATAATCCTATGATCATTCTTTTTGCTGAAGACATTCTTAGAACAGGTTAGTGATAGGATGCCTCAGGGCATGCTGGAATTAGGCAATCATGTCAAGAAAATTCCAGTGTCCTTTGAAAGATTAATAAAAAACAGCTTGACCTTGAGGGACTAAGTGTTTGAAGGTATATTAACACTTTCACACCCTAATAGCTCTATACAATTTTCCAGTGGAAATAAATGAATTATAGAGGCTGAAGTCGATTAAAACAGATATCAAAAAGTGATTTGTTCTCTCTTTCACTGGCCCAAAATTTTTCCCCCACTGACTCCCCTGCCTTCCTGTCATTTTATTTTTTTTTTCATTCTTAAACAAATGCTTTATTAACTTCTGTTTTACATCATTCATTTCTGCCAGATTTTGAGTTATAATCATTTTCCCCCCATTATTCCCCTACCCAACCTCCCAGAATAGTAGTCCCACAAGATATCACTTCCTCCAATCTGCTCTCTCCCATACCTTCTCCCATACCCCCATCGACTTTTCCATTAGAGGAAGGTGAATCTTTGTGTCCCAATGCCTGCACATCTTATCTCCCTATTACAAGTGAAAGAGTATTAATAATAGTATTTATATATATTTGAAACATTTAATGTTACAACCTTGAATTTCAGATCCATTTCCTTCCTCCCTTGTCACCCATTCCTTCTTGGGAGATAAGTAATTCAGTATATGTTGTACATGTCTAGCTATGCAAAACATTATCATAGTAGATATATTGTACAAGGCTGCTTATAATTCCCTCCCACTCATCCCACCCCCCACCTGGTCCATTCCCTACATAATCCTGTCCCTCTTCTCTAGTGGGTACGTCCAACCTCCCCTCACCCCAAGGATGCCCTCCCATCCATCATCCCTCCTCTCATCCCCCTTCCCCCTATCCTGCTGCAGGTTGAGATATCCCATTTAGTACGTATGTCATTTTCTCCCTGAACCAAATTCAATGTGAATGTGGTTTTGCCTTTTTAGCCTTCCTTATTCTCCCCGTCCTTTGCAACCACTTCCCCTTGCTTCTTCTACATGGGAAAGTTTACCCTACCCTGTCTCTCCCCATCTCCTCTTGCCACTTTCCTCTCTCACCTCATAATTTCATCCCTTGAGTATTCTCCCTTCCGAACAAATTCAACCTATGCCCTCTATCCATATAACTGTAACCATATACACACACATTCACATATGTATTCATATAACCACACCCCCTTCTTCCATTATTTTCATAGTGAGAAAGATATCATCAGTCACAGTTATTGCTTTTCCATATAGGAATGTAAATAGTTCAACTTTGATAAGTTCCTTTTGATTTCTTTTCCCTGATTACCTTCTCAGACATCTCTTCCTTCTTGTGTCTGGATGTCAAATTTTCTATTCAACTCTAGTTTTTTCCTCAAGAATGCTTGAAAGTCCTCTATTCCACTGAATGACCATATTTTCCCCTGAAACAAAATACTCAGTTTTGCTGGGTAGGTGACCCATGGGTTCATTCCCAGTTCTTTTCCCCTCTGGAATATCATATTCCATGCCCTTAGATCCCTCAGTGTAGAAGCTGCCAGGTCCTGGGCTATTCTGATTGTGTTTCCACAATATTGAAATTGATTCTTCCTGGCTGCTTGAAGTATTTTCTCCTTGATCTGGGGATTCTGGAACCTGGCTATAATATTCCTGGGGGTTTTCTTTTTGGGGTCTTTTTCAGGAGGTGATCAGTGGATTCTTTCAACCTCTATTTTGCCCTCTGGACCTAAAACATCAGGGCAGTTTTCCTTGAGAATTTCTTGAAGGGTGATGTCTAGGTTCTTTCCTTGATCATGGCTTTCAGGTAGTCCAATAATTTTTAAATTTTCTCTCCTGGATCTATTCTCCAGGTCAGCGGTTTTTCCCATGAGATATTTCACATTGCCTTCTAATCTTTCGTTTGTTTGGATCTGCTTAACAGCATCTTGATTTCTCAGAAAGTCACTAGCTTCCATTTGCTCCAGTCTAACTCTGAAGGAATGAATCTCCTCAGTGAACTTTTGAGATTCTTTTTCCATCTGGCAAATTCGACTTTTTAAGGCATTCTTCTCCTCATTGCCCTTTTGGGCCTCCTTTGCCATTTGAGCTAGTCTATTTTTTAAGGTGTTGTTTTCCTCTGTCAGGCTATTGACCCTCATTTCATACTTTTCCTGCATCCTTCTCATTTCTCTTTCCAATTTTTCCCCCACTTCTCTTATTTGATTTTTAAAGTCCTTCTTAAGGTCCTCTATGGCCTGCAACCCGCTCATGTTTTCCCCTGGGGCTTTTGGAGCAGGACTTCTGGCCTCACAGTCCTTTTCCTGCTCTATGCCCCCAAAATAGGAGTCTAGGGTTGTATTTTTCTGTTTCCTTTGCCTTGGCATGTTGCCACTTAATTGCTTGACTTTTGGGCTTGTTGCCACACTATGGCTTTAAGGCCAGCTAGAGGAATTTTCGTCCCAAACGTGTGGGGGCAACTTCTGTTTCTGGCAAGCTGTAAACCCACCCACGACTTCCACCCTAGATCACAATCCAGATCCAGGGAGGTTAAAGCAAGAGCGATTGCCCCCCAAGACTGATTGCTGGATCTCCCCACGATTTGTAGGCTGGGAGCCAGAGCTGCCTCTGAAAACTACAAAATGGTGTGTCTCCTTAGCTGCTTCTAGCCCCCAGGGGAGGGAGCTGACGCATTCCCCAAATACAGGTCCCAAAGTCCATAGGACTAACCTCTTACTTTGTCCTAGGCATGTCTATGTTGATAATTCTGGAGTTGCCACAGCTCCTGGTGTTCTGGGGTTCCTCCAGCCGGCTGCTGGCCATGCCACCCTGGGGCTAAAACCTCTGCTCACGCGGACCTGGGCTCGGGCTCGGCTCGGCTCCTGGGCTATGCGCTCTACGTGCTGCCGGCTCCCAGACCACTGCACTGGTCCTTCCTGCAGGGCTGCTGGGCTGTCCTCAGCGGGAGGTTAGCTTCTCTGTGTCGTTCTGTGGGTGCTGGGGCTCCAGAAGTTGTTCACAGTCCTTTTTTACATAGTTTGTGGGGAATCTGGGGGCAGAGAGGCTTGGACCAGCTGTTTCTACTCCGCCATCTTGGCTCCGCCCCCCCCTTCCTGTCATTTTAAAGAAGATTTTTTAAAATGAAAATATAAATTAGACTTTATGCAATAATATTTTACATGTATTGCCTCATTTGACTCTGACAACAACCATTTGAGGTAGGTGCTATTATTATCCACATTTTACAGATCAGGAAACTGAGGAAAATGAGTTTAAGTGACTTGTTCAAGGTCACATAGATAGTAAGTATATTAAAATTAAATTTAAATTCAAATCTCCCCACCCTCAGGATTAATGCTTGGAACCTAGGTTCCAAAAGATAGCTTCTTCCTTTCCTTAATGCATATAGTATTTATTTTTGTTAATAAAAAAACTTTTCTTTGAGCTTTAACTTACACAGTCAAATGTCAATATCACACAGGTTCAGAATTGTACACTCTAGCCCCCTATTAGCTAGTTAGAAGAAAATATCAGTTCAATGAGTTACCATGGTACCTGCATATACCTCTTATTTGAGTGAGAATCTGAGTCTAATTCTGCTGAAAGCAATAAAGTTTTAAACCTGTTCTTCTTAGTCCAGAGGCTAGGTGATAATCTCAGTCAGGGATCAGAGGAAAGACACTGTGCCCTTTTCTGAGTCCAGGGGCTAAGTCAGTGATCTGGGTCTACACCATTGTCTTCAGTTCCTGCCCTGGGTATTTGCCTCTAGGCTGAATTTGTGACCTTGGAAGAGAAAAATAAATGACTCAATGTGATCTTTCCTTAGAGTTCTCAAACACTATTCAGTCTAGTGTTCTTCTTAGATCCATATCCTTCATGAAACCATTCTGTCTTTGAGATCACTACTGCCATTTCTAAAGCCCCATATATCATTCTTTTGCAATTTTACAATTTTTTTCTAAAAATGCAAGTCAAGCACCATTCTTTAATTTAGAGAACCTGTTTTTTCCAAGAAATTCACATTTGTGGCTCCTTTCATTTCCCATGGTTTTTCAACAATCATCCCACAATCATACCAATTCTTTCAGTACATAGAAATCCCCTTCATTTAGCCTTCATCATCTGAAATCATTGATAATGGATAAATGCTTTCTTTCTACTATATCACTTATCTTAGATTTAGACTCCTTAACAATTTATTTCAGATATGTCACACTCTGCTGTCTGTTCTTCTTGTCAGGGAAAACAGAACAAAAGCAATTCTGCCTTCTTTTTTGTCTTTTTTGTTTTTGGAGGGAGGAAATCAAGCCAATTGGGGTTAAGTGACTTGCCCAAGGTCACACAGCTAGTAAGCGTTAAGTGTTTGAGGTCAGATTTGAACAGAGTTCCTCCTGACTCCAGGGCCAGTGCTCTATTCACTGCTCCACCTAGCTGCCCCAACTGCTTTCTTTTTGTAATCCATTATCATCACTTTATCCAGCTCAAGCCATAGTCTGATACATATATTTTTTCTCTTGCCCCTAATATTGCTTTAATAGTGTTTTCTCTTTCTTAGTATATATCATCAACCTCCATTCTCTGAATTGTAGAACTTCTGACATAATCTTACAGAAAGGTGCCACTCAACCTATTTCCATCTCATGCTTCCATCTTCTATCTATCAATCAGTCAACAAACATTTATTAAATGCCTCCTACATGCCTGGTACTGTGGTAGGTGCTAGTGATGAAAATACAAAGAGATGAAAAAAATCTCAACTCATAAATTGATAATAAGAACAGATGAAAGTATATATAGGTGAGAAGAATGCAAACAATTACCAAGTAGTTAAATAAAAATATTTTGGAGAGAAAGGGCACTTGTATTTGGAAAAATTAAGAAAGTGTTCATATCAAAGATGAGGTTTACATTTCATTGAGAACACAGAGATGGATTCTATGAAGTGGAGATGAGGATGGAATGCTCATCAGATATTGTGGATAACCAATGAAAAGTTACAGCAATAGGAGATGGGGTGATATATGTAAGGAAGGGAGAGGCCAGTTTGGTTAGATCACAGAGTATGTGAACTTAGTAATATCCATTTAAGCTAAAAGAGGAAGTGGCCATATTTTGAAGGACTTTAAAAGCAAATCAGACTAGTTTACATTTGATGCTAGAAGCTATAGGAAGGCAGTCGAGTTTATTGGTTAGAGGAATAACATGGTCAGATCTGGAATTAATGAAAGAAGCAACATGGAGGAGAGACTAGAAACTTTAGATTTGGATGTCTATTTAGGAGGCAATCCTAATAACCTCAGTGACAGATGCTTATGGCCTGAACTAAGGTGACAGCCATTGGAGTGGAGAGCTAGGATCAAGTAAGAGAGATATTGAAGAAACTGACAGTTCAAGATTCAGTGATTGGTTAGATATTTGAGGTAATGAAGAATAAGGAAACATTCTCCTTGCCTAGTCCTTTCCAGAGCAAAGTGTATTTTATATCCTTTCTTCTTTAAATTAACTTCTGTTAATGCAGAGTAGAATAACATGGATTTTTGTTTTTGATGGTATGTCATTCAACCCAAGGTAAGTATGCAGATACTTTTTCTTTTACTTTTTCTTCTTTAATTGGCATCTTTTGTTTTAATATCACTTGAATAGTGCCAGTCCATAGTAATTTGGTAGTTAAGGTCGAATATTGCAATAAAATAAGGTATCTGTAGGTTAATTCAACAATTGAAAAGATGGGAAATTTATTTAACCATAGCAGTGGAAGAATAATAAGAATGAAATACTAATTTAAGAACTCTCTTGCCTCTTAGTTGCCTCTCAGACCCAATACTTTAGATTATCCCTCTTAAACTTATTTGCGAATCCTGATTTCATCACCAAATGTTGTCTCTTCTCTCCGTTTTCATAGCATTTACAAATTTGACATAAAAATCAACTATTCCTTCATCTAAATCATTGCCATTTATGTCAACATTGACTACTAAGTGAAAAATTTTGGACTTCATCACTGAGTCCTTTTGAAACATATGATTTGCAGCAGAAAATCAATTAAATATTTGCTACAAAATCATATGTTGTAATTTAGCAACATTTAGTAACACGCAAGCAACTTTAAAAGGATATGGTACATTGTTTCTGGCATAAGGGAAATTTTTATTGTTTGTGTCTACATGGTACCAAAATATTCATACGAAAAAGTCAATTAATCACTCAAATGCTCTTTTCTCAAAAATAGTTGTACTTTATTCCTGCTATTTAGTGGTATATTGACTAAACATCTGGATGAAAATGCCTTCCTTTTACTTTTTCTTCAGATGTTTTGGCAGCATGTAGACAAAGTCTTCGTTGTATAAAATAACCTGACCTAATATGAGATGATATAAATGAGAATCTATATGCATGAATGGGTAATACATATGCTTAATATTTCACAACTAGTGTCTTTTTTTACTTTTTGAAGTAACTAATCTCTGATGGTGGACTTGAATTATTTATTGCCTTTTAGGCATGTAGGCTTACAAATAAAAATAGGAAGAAAAGGGACATAATGTTTCAGTGTTACATTTTAACATTAAATATTAGAATAAAATTATAGAATAAAGAAAATGTTTGACATAGATGTATACCTGCAACACCACATAGCTAAAGATTTTATATATTCCATTCATTTTCATAGCTAGTACTTATATAGTGTTTAAGGTTTATAAAGTGCTTCATAAATTTCTCTCTATTCCTATCTCTATCTTTATCAGGATAAAAATATAAATACAGATAGATGATAAATAAATATGTCTAACACAAGTATGCCATTGTTAAAGGAAATTCTTTTGACCTATGTAGATTGGCACTAGCTCTCCAATTTAGTCTTAAAGAGTTACCTGGAGGTATTAAGTGGTGCTTAGCGTGACTTACCTTGTTCCACACAGGCAATATGTATAATAGGGAGGATATGAAGACAAGTCTTCCTAACCCTAAAGCTGATCTCTGACCATTATAGAGCATTCACTGCCTCTCCAAAAATAAATACCTTCCTTTGATGAGGTGAGTTGGTTACTGAGGTTCCCTAAACAAATATTTCTCATACTGTTGAGTATTTCTGATCTCTTAGTATTTCTTTCTACAAAGTACATAGCAATAGTCCAAATGAAAGACTAACAAAAAAGTATTGGAAATATTTTTGAAGGAAGATATTGCCATAGGAGATAGAATAAAAAAAATCTTCCAGTAAGAAAACCACAGATATAAAGAAGGCAATGAAAAAAACTATCAGTCTAAACACGGTTTTGAAGGTTAGTAAGAACACCTTTAAGAGACCATAAAATAAGTAATTCAAATAAGAGGGATGACTAGAATATATGCCTTAGAAAAGGAAATCACAAAATTGCAGCTTGATCACATTTAAAATAAAATCCCAGCAAAATGAGCTAATTACAGAGAGAGGCCAATTAAATGCAATCCCCAGTGAGAAAGTCTAATACATGAGAGAGCTGGTGAAAAAGTAATTTATTTAGTGAGGCCAATAAGCTTGATAGTTTTTTGGCAAGGCTATTGTGACAGAGAGCTCAGAGGGAGCCCATTTGAGAAATAAGGGGAAGTAAAGGACTAACCTGTAAAACAAAAGAAATTGCACAAATCTATTTTACAGGAACAGTGTTACACATGAATGAGAAAGAGAGGAGGTAAAGGATAGGGTCCAATGTTGTTTCTCAAAAATACGACCATTTCATAAATTTCAAGAATTTATGTAGAAATAATGTACTGATCCTATATTTTGAGGAGTGATGAAATTATTCATTATCAATAGGACACCTGGAAGATGAAGTAGGAGCCACAAATATTACAGCTACTATTGCTCCCTGGACTTTGACCCATCTTCTATACTATGAAGGTACGCTCTGAATGGTATGGTGGTGATAGGTCATAGAAAGAATGCCAAAAGGGAGTACTTGGACAGATAAGAATGAGCTGAAAGGGGAGGGAAGAGTTAATGATGGTCAGAAATTCTGAAAGGTAATAGGTAAAAAGACATAGGCCTCCATTAACACAAATATTTGGGCTGTTCTCATTCATCCAAGTGTAAGCTTCCTTCAGATAAACTCTTATTCTCTTTTCAGTGTGGATAAGATACAGAAAATACCAAGGGACTATTTCTTTCAGTGTAGGAATTAGGAAGAGAAATGCTTGTTGTTGTGAGTAGCAACATGTTTTAATAACATTTTTCACTGTCATAACTATAACCAAAATATATATCAGGTAGACTTAAGAGTACAGTTAAAAAAAAAAGTAAGTTTTTGGAATAAATAAGTATATCCTTCCACCCTCATAACCTCTATCATTGGTTCCTGTTGATTAAGAATTATGCTTTTCACGGGGTGACTAGGTGGCACAGTGAGTAAGAGTGCTGGCCCTGGAGTCAGGAGGACCTGGGAACAGTTCTGGCCTCAGAAAATGAGCACCCAGACATAAATAATGACTGGCCATGTAACTCTGAGCAAGTTACTTAACTCCAATTGCTTTAAAAAAAAATAATTATGAAGATGGCAGAGTAGAAACATAACGTCCAAGCCACCCTGCCTCTAGATCTCCTCCAAACTATGTAAAAGGGGACTCTGAAAAACTTCTGGAGCCACAGCACCCACAGAATGACACAGAGAAGCTAACCTCCCCCTGCGGACAGCCCAGCAGCCCTGCAGGAAGGACCAGCTCAGCAGTCTGGGAGCCGACAGCGTGCAGCTCGGGGAGTTGGGCAAAGTTCCGGTCTGCCTGAGTCGCAGTTTTAGCTGAAGGGCGGCAGGGCCAGCAACTGGCTGGAGAGACCCCAGAACACCAGCAGCTGTGGCAATTCCAAAATCATCAACATACACATGCCTGGGACAAAGTGAGAGGTTAGTGCTCTATGGACTTTGGGACCAGTATTTGGGGAATGTGTCGGCTTCCTCCCCTGGGGGCTAGAAGCTGCTGAGGAGACACACCATTTTGTAGTTTTCAGAGGCAGCTCCAGCTCCTGGCCTGCAATTAATTGTAGGGAGATCCAGCGATCAGTCTTGGGGGGTAATCACTCTTGCTTTAACCTCCCTGGATCTGGATTGTGATCTGGGGGGGAGGCCTGGGGTGGGTATCCAGCTTGCCAGAAATGGAAGTTGCACCCCCACATATTTGGAATGAAAATTCCCCTATCTGGCGCCAAACACATAGTGTGGTAACAAGCCCAAAAGTCAAGTAATTAAGTGGCAACATGTCAAGGCAAAGGAAACAAATTAAACAGAAAAATGCAACCCTAGACTCCTACTTTGGGGGCAAGGAGGGTCGAAGCATGGAGCAGGAAGAGGACTGTGAGGTCAGAAGTCCTGCTTGAAAAGCCCCAAAGGAAAATATGAGTGGGTTACAGGCCATAGAGGACCTTAAGAAGGAGTTAAAAAGCAAATAAGAGAAGTGGAGGAAAATTGGGAAGAGAAATGAGAAGGATGCAGGGAAAGTATGAAATGAGGGTCAACAGCCTGACTGAGGAAAACAACACCTTAAAAAATAGACTAACTCAAATGGCAAAGGAGGCCCAAAAGAGCAATGAGGAGAAGAATGCCTTAAAATGTCGAATTTGCCAGATGGAAAAAGAATCTCAAAAGCTCACTGAGAAGATTCATTCCTTCAGAGTTAGACTGGAGCAAATGGAAGCTAATAACTTTATGGGAAATCAAGATGCTGTTAAGCAGATCCAAAGAAATGAAAGAGTAGAAGTCAATGTGAAATGTCTCATGGGAAAAACCACTGACCTGGAAAATAGATCCAGGAGAGACAATTTAAAAATTATTGGACTACCTGAAAGCCATGATCAAAGAAAGAACCTAGAAATCACCTTTCAAAAAATTCTCAAGGAAAATTGCCCTGATGTTTTAGATCCAGAGGGCAAAATAGAGGTTGAAAGAATCCACCAATCACCTCCTGAAAAAGATCCCAAAAGAAAACTCCCAGAAATATTATAGCCAGGTTCCAGAATCCCCAGATCAAGGAGAAAATACTACAAGCAGCCAGGAAGAAACAATTTCAATATTGTGGAAACACAATCAGAATAGCACAGGACCTGGCAGCTTCTACACTGAGGGATTGAAGGGAATGGAATATGATATTCCAGAGGGCAAAAGAGCTGGGAATGAACCCAAGGGTCACCTACCCAGCAAAACTGAATATTTTGTTTCAGGGGAAAATATGGTCATTCAGTGGAATAGAGGACTTTCAAGCACTCTTGAGGAAAAAACCAGAATTGAATAGAAAATTTGACATCCAGACACAAGAAGCAGGATATGCCTGAGAAGATAATCAGGGAAAAGAAATCAAAAGAAACTTATCAAAGTTGAATTATTTACATTCCTATATGGAGAAACAATAACTGTGACTGATGTAATCTTTCTTAGTATGAAAATAATGGAAGAAGGGTGTATGGTCATGTGAATACATATGTGAATGTGTGTGTATATGGTTACAGTTATATATGGATAGAGGGCATAGGATGAATTTGTTGGGAAGGGAGGATACTCAAGGGGTGAAGTTGTGAGGTGAGGAAAGTGGCAGGAGGAGATGGGGAGAGACTGGGTGGGGTAAACTATCTCATGTAGAGGAAGCAGGGGGAAGTGGTTGCAGGGGAGGGGAAAAATAGGAAGGCAAAAAGGTGAAACCACATTCTCATTGAATTTGGTTCAGGGAGAGAATGACATACATACTAGGTGGGACATCTCAACCTACAGCAGAATGGGGGGAGGGGGGAGGAGAGGAGGGATGATGGATGGGAGGGCATGTTTGGGAGGAGGGGAGGTTGGAGTTACCCAATATGGAAGAGGGACAGGATCAAGTTGGGAATAGACCAGGTGGGGGGTGGTTTGAGGGGGAGGGAATTATAAGCAGCTTTGTACAATACATCTACTATGATAATGTTTTGCATAGCTAGACATGTACAACATATATTGAATTACTTATCTCCCCAGAGGGAATGGGTGACAAGGGAGGAAGGAAATGGATCTGAAATTTAAGGTCTTAAGATTAAATGTTTCAAATAGATATAAATACTATTATTAATACTCTTTTGCTTGTAATTGGGAGATAAGATGTGCAGGCATTGGGACACAAAGATTCACCTTCCTCTAATGGAGAGGTCGAAGGTGGTGTGGGAGAGGATAGGGGAGAGAGCAGATTGGAGGAAGTGATGTCTTGTGGGACTGCTGTTCTGGGAGTGTGGTAGGGGAAAAACAGGGGATGGAAAATGATTGTAACTCAAAATCTGGCAGAAATGAATGATGTAAAACAGAAGTTAATAAAGCATTTGTTTAAATTAAAAAAAATAATTATGCTTTTCAGGACAGAAGTTCAGCTTCATTATTAGAGACAGACTGTGATCAGGTGGTATGTGTAGTACAAGAGTACTTGAAAGGTGACAAAATTCAAAATCTCTGTGGGAATGCATAAAAACTATAGTATATAATAATATATGTAATATAGTTTAGAATATATAGAGTATAGACTATAGTATATAATAATATATATTATAATATCATATCCTATAGAATAATGTATGTGTATATACTATAGTATAGAATATCTCTTAGTCTGTCTCTGTTGACCCTGACCCCAAATGGCCCTGGTCATTTCTCCTTTCCAGCTTGTGGGGAATTATTACATAAATATGCTGAATGACTCTATTTTTACTTAGTAGGAATTACAGATTCAAAGAATTTCTAATGTGGGAGGGGCCTCAGAGGCTGTTTAGTTCATTTCATGCTTGAAAATGAATTCTTATTAAGCACATTTACAGTGAGCCAGACTTTGCTTGAAGAACTCCAGTGAGAGGAAGTTCATTCACTATTTCTAGAGGCAACATGTTTTCACTTGGTAAGAGAGTGGAACTCACAGAGAAATGATCATGGAGTCAGAGGTCATGAGTTAAAATCTCAGCTCTACTACCTTTAGCAAGACTTTTGTGGGTCTTACTGAACAGTCCATGACACAAGGTGTTTAATGAATGCCTACTGACTAATTTTGTTTAGCATTATATTAGTCATATTCTACTCTTTATGACCTCTTGGGGGTTTTCTTGGCAGAGATACTGGAGTGGTTTGCCATTTCCTTCTACAACTCATTTTACAGATAAAGAAACTGAGGCAAATGGAGATAAGTGACTTGCCCAGGGTCACACAGCTAGCAAGTGTTGGAGCCTAGATTTAAAATTATGAAAATGAGTCTTCCTGAATCCAGGTCCAGTACTCTCTTCATGCTATCTCCTAGCTGCCCAAATTAATTAACTGCCTCATGTATAAAATGGTTTAAACCCATAGTACTCCAAAGAATATTTTTAAGTGCCTGTTATGTGCCAGGTACTGTGCTAAGTGATGGGATACAATTAATAAAAAAGAAAGAAAGTACCTGCCCTCTGGGAGGTTACAATCTAAAGTGAGAATCAATATTAAAAACTGAGGCAAGAAATTTAGGAAGAGATATTGGGGTTACCTGTCCCAGAGGTATATTTTTCCCTAAAGTTGAAATGAGGCAGGGCAGCAAATGTAAAGTGGAGTGGATATGACCTATAAAGTCCCTTGTTCCTCTTGGATAGTTCTAATTGTTAGGAAGGTTTTTTTTCCTTTATCAAATGTAAATGGGTTTCTTTTCAACTTCAACCCTTTGCTTTTAGTTCTGCCTTCTGGTGCCCACCCAAACAAGATTGTTTTTTTTTTTTCCTGTTTGCCTGAGGACACACAAAGAAGCCTAGTGTGTGTTCTTATATACTAAAAATACTATTACTGTGGCTTCAGGGTATTTAAACATATCTCTACAAATAACTGAAATGTAATTTCTTTTATCAAACAAAAATAGAGGTTTTTTTATGTTTTATAAGATACTTATAAGGAATTTGACAGAGTTGAATGTGATGTCTTCATTGCCTGTAGAAATGGAATATACTTAAGAAAATAACAGTAACAACTACAAAAATCAAAATGGTCCTTTCAAATTTTTGAATGGCTCAGTAATGATCCAATACATTCAGGTTAACACTGAGATACACAATTCCCTTGCTAAATAGTTAGAATTTTATTCATGTTCTCTGCAAGAGTCCCCTCAAAATCTCTAAAATTATTATACAGATTTGAAATTTCTCAAAATGGATTTAATGAATAGCTAGATCTCTGGTGCTTTTTCCTATTCAGAGATCATAGCCAAATGAAATCTATGATGAATAAATGAATAAAAGAACACCAATTAAACACTTACTGTGTTATAAGCACTTTGCCAAGCTTTAGGGATACAAATCAAAAATCCCTGCCCTCAAGGAACTTAAATTCTAATTGGAAAAATAAAATAAATATAGGGAGAGAGGGTCACAGAGGGAAATTGGTTTGAAAAGTTGAAAAGTGAGTCTGTATGGAGTCAGGGACAAAAAATCAATACAGTTTCTCCCACAGAAGAACAAAGCTGATTTGATTGTAACTCCAGACCTGGAAGGGGCTTGGTAAAAGGACACATGGTGTCCCTAAGTATATTGCTTATTCCTTGGGAGAAGGGCAGGTTTTGTTTTGCATTGTTGTTTTAGTTCAATCATTTCAATCGCATCCGACTCTACATGTCATTTGGAGTTTTCTTGGCAAAGATACTAGAATGATTTGCCATTTCTTTACTAGTTCATTTTACAAATGAGGAATCAAGACAAACAGACTTAAATGACTTGTCCAGGGTGACATAGCTAGTAAATGTTTGAGGCCAAATTTGAACTCAGGAAGATGAATCTTCTTGACTTCAAGCCCAACATTGTATCCACTAATCCACCTTTCTTTGTCTTTCTTTGTATCTCTAACATTTAGCACAGAATTTAAGTAATGCCTATTGACTGATTTTGACAGCAAAGTATCACAGTGGATAGAAACCTAGGGCTGGGGTCAGAAAGACCTGGGCTCAAAATTGACCTCTGTTCCTCACTAGCTGTATGAACTTGGGCAGGTCATTTAATCTCTGTTTAAGTTTCCTCATCTGTAAAATGGGAACGATAACACCTATCTCCCAGGGTTGTTGTGATGATCAAATGAGATCATTATAAAGCATTTAGCACCATAAGCACTATGTAAATAGTACTAAAAAAACTAGTAGTGGTTGTAGTAGTAGTAGTAGTAGTAGTAGTAGTAGTAGCAGTAGTAGTAGTAGTGGTAGTGGTGGTAGTAGTAGGAGGAGGAGGAGGAGGAGCAGTGGTAGTAGTAGTAGTAGTAGTAGTAGGTACATGGAGGCTAGTAAGAGTATAGTCCAGGAATTATGTGAAGTTGGGCTTTTATCTTTATCTTTCTATTTCTTTCCCTATTCAACTATCAATGGACCTAGCTAGTTGAGTAAGATAACCACCATTGAGGAAAGTCAGAATACAGGTCTCTTTTAATTATGGTTAAGAAGATGACAGGTCTCTCTTAATTATGGTTTAAGAAGATGAGAGCTATTGTTTGTTTTTAACCAAATCTGTAATTTCATCTATGTAGACAATTCTAGGTAGCAAAACTTCTGCAATGTAAATCAGCACCTCATTTGCAGCTTCAAGTTTGGGACAGATTTTTGGGGTCCTGGGTCATGAAATAAATTGCCCAGTGTCACATACCCTGTGTGTTTTAGACCTGGTACAAGCATACGGTCTTCCTGATTTCCAGGTCAGCTTTTTCCATTCTACCATGGCTAATTCCGAAAGTCAAATGCTTAAGGTTCAGGTTTCATTTCATGTGAATCCCAAAGATCTCTAAATTGAAATGAACAACTTAGTGCCAACACCTAATACTTGAAGTAAGGAGTTTTCAAGAGGTTAAATCTGACTTGTTGAACACATATTTTCTTCTGGGCATTACCAAAGTCTATGTTGACTTCAGGGAACATCTTTATTATAATATCACCAATCTGTGTCAGGGGAAAAAATCACCAAAACCTTTCTTTCTTTTTGAATATGTTAAAATATATGTCCTCTAGAAATACAGCTAGAAAATCTGTCAGATTGTTCTGGTAGCTGCAATTAGTAAGCTGTCAATGTGGACAGCTCCCTTTTTAACTAAGAGGGTGTCCGAGATGATCTCTGATTGTTCCTTATAATTGGGCACTAAATCTCACAACAATTTGCAGAGCATTAGGGAATGAATAGCTGGTAGTACAGGGAGCTCCAACTATATAGACAGAATACTTTTGTTTATTTATTTATTTATTTATTTTACAAAGCCTGAAGGAAGGAATTGGACCTCCAGATTTCATGCACATAAAATATTAATGACTCCCTTTTTCAAATATGTGTGTGCATGTGTGCATGTCTCTGTATGTGTATGTATACCCAGAGGTATGTGGAGGTATAAAGACAAAGAATATTCAGTTGTTGTCCTCAAAGAATTCAAATTATTCCCTCCCCTAGCACACTCACATTTAATCAGACATTAAATCCTTACCATTCTACCAATCCAATTCTCTTTCATGTCCACTACTAGTTCCTTATTTTACTACTTCTCACCTGTAATATTGTAATAGTATTATAACTAGTACACTTTTCTCTAGTCTCTACCATCTTCAAACCGTCCTTCTTACACCTGGCAAATAATCCTCCTAATGAAAAGATCTGACTCATTGTCATGTTAAAAATCCTTCATTGTGTTCCTATTGACTCTTGGATTAAGTGGGGGAGAGGCCAGTCCTGGACCTGGAGTCTCAGATCCTCCACAATCTGGCCACAACATATTATCCAAATTGATTTACTACTACTCCTCAATCACTCTATATTCCAGTCAAACTACTGCATGATATAGCCCTTTATTCTCTCCTGCCTCAACATTATTGGTTGATTATGAAAAGTTTGTATTTGTGCACCCCAGGCTTTGTAGTGTAGGTAGGGGGGAAGGTATTATTATTAAGAATATACATATAAGCATATATACACCTATATATATGTATACATATATATACACCTATATATGTATACATGTATACATATATGTTTATGTATACATATATGTATACATTAATACACACACACACACACACCATTTTGAGAAATACCTTTGCCAGAAACTATTTAAGTCGATTGTCTGTTCGGTGATGAGAGACCACAACTATTTGAAAGAATAATATTTAATAAAAGAAAACTGAGTTCTATCTATCCTCTTTAGTAAGGGATAAAATTCAATGTGGTGTACATGTTATAAAAATGAAAATGATAATTTTTTGCTGATAGTATTACTAGTATTCAAAATGCAGGGCTCCTCCTCTCTTATTCCTTATGATGTTGCAGTTGATAGAGAATTGGACCTGGACTTGAAAAGAATTGAATTCACATACACCCTCAGATACTGTGTGAACCTTTGCTAGTCACTTAAACTCTATTTGCCTCAGTTTCTTCATTTGGAAAATGAGGATAATAAAAACACCTACCTCCCAGGTTTACTGTAAGGATCAACTGAAATAATAATTATAGAGTACTTAGCACAGTTACTGGAATGTAGCAAGCACTAGAAAAATGTTATCTGTCATTTTGAGAAATATATTTCAATATTTTTATCATCATTGATTATGTTCATCTAAATATTGAAGTCATTATGTATTAAAATCATAAAAAAGCTTAAAAATATAAACTCTGGCATGATTTGGTGGATCTAATCTAGCTCTTCATAGAATTTCTACACTGCATCATCTTCTGCAACAAATGTTGACCATAAGCTGCAATTAATTTTCATGGTTTTATTTTTGAATATACTTCTCAAGAGCAATGCAACATGAAATGTGCAAATACCTTTGTTTGAAACTATGCTTTTTGTTGCCTTTGGATATATAGTAAATCTAACTAAAACAACTCCCTTATTGTTTCTCCAAAGAGAAGTTAAAAGGCTATTAGCCCTATCTTTCAGACTATAGGGTCATCTCTGTGCCAATTTCAAGCAATGGAGTCATATTTTTTAAGAATTCATAAAGTTACAACATTAAAAGTTAATAATGTGCTTATTGAGATACTCAAGGAATACAACATTTTACAAATTTTAAATTATAGTTTCTAGCTTAGAAAAAGTTATTAATTTCAAACTCATCTTATTTTTATTGATATATTTTGCTTTTACAGCTAAACATTCATGTTTTAATATACCCTTCCCCTTTCACTAGGCAGAAAACCATCTCTACAAAGAAAGATCAAGGAAGAGAGAGAGACAGTGACAGAGAGAGAGAGAGAAAATGCCAAAAAGAAAAATTATCAATATATTGTAAACCATACTAATTGTTCACAAAACCTGCCAAACTCCTTTTATGAAACAGAAATGATCCTAATATGCAAAACAGAGAGAGATAAAGCAAAGAACAACACCAACAACTCTGGACAAATAATACCAATGAACATTGAAGCAAATATTCTAAATATCATAGCAAAATGAATACAGTGATATATTAAAATCAAATTTGGGAATGAACAAATTTTGTTCATTCTATCAATAAAACACCCTAGCAGCATAGGTAATGTTCCATATAATGTCCTCAACCTCTGCAATGACCAGAAGAATATATATTTTTGCAAATAGTCTCCTGGGAGATTTTTTATTATTTTAATTACACAGTTTAAGTTGTTTTGCAGTAATTGCTCTTCTCATGCTTCCCTGAATTCTTCATTTTAATTACTTCTTATGGCTCAGTAACATTCATTTAAACCACAATTTTTTCTAGAAATTCCCTAAACAATGGGCATCCACATTATTTCTAAGTGTTTATTTTTTTTCAATCAAAAAGGAGGTTCTACAACTTCTTTGGAGGATATATGAAATTTGTTTTTGTCTTTGACCTCCTTGTGGTACATGCCTAATAATGAGATCTCTGGAACACTTGTTATGGCAATTCACAAATCCACCAAGAATGAGTTGCCCTGTTACAATGGGAGTTCTTTTAGGGAAAGTTTATTTTTTTTGCTGTTTTGTTTTGTTTTGTTTTTGCACTTCTCTGTATCCTCATTGCTTAACACAGGGACTGCCATATACTAAGCATGTAATTTATGCTTGTTGACTGCCTATCACTCTGATATTAACTAGTTCTATCATTTGCCACCCTTGCTGATTTGTGAGATATCAGGTGAATCTTCAAAGGATTTATAAATTTTATTTTTCTTATTAATAGTTTAGACTAAATTTTCATATGGTATTTAAGTGTTCAAAAACTGTTTGTGAATTGTTTGCCCTATTTTTATTATACTTGGGTATACATCTTATTTTTATATATTTGAGTAAATCCTACTGGATATCAGACCCTTTCAGAATTATTTAATGCAGTGATTTTCCACAATTGAAAAATTCCCTACTTATCCTACTGAATTTATTTCATCATCCAAAAGTATTTTTCAATTTCATAAAGTTGAACTTTTTTATAGAATTTTTTGTGATTGTGATGAACTGAAACCTTTTCTTGCAAAACTAGAAAATAAAGGGTTCTCATGAGTTCCATAAGCATGGGCTGAAGTGTTTTCTAGTGGCTTATGAATTACTAGCAAGACACTTTGCCAGTTTTCTCATATATGACAGATTCTGTTTCTTTATTTTTTTTAAACAGATCATAAATCATCATTGCTTGGGGGTCTATCATCACTCAAATTTCTCTATTTTCCACAACTGTTTCCACAATCAGTTTCCACAACTGATCTTTAAGATCAGCTGATGGTGAATTGCTTATTTTCCTCATTTGATTGGTTGTTGTTTGCTTTCAATTGCTGATTAAAAGAATCTATATTTTCTGATAAGATTTTGGTTTCCCAATTCTTTTTCATACATATCTTCTTGATTACCTTTGACTGTGTGATGTGGTATTCAGATTTCCTATTATATATACAAACTGTCTTGACATGGATGCAATTCCTCAATATCTAATTGAAAATTTTCATAGTGCTCTCAAATCTCTGCAGCCATGATGGTGATTGACAATAATCCTTTGGAGTATCCCTTGATAGTGCCACTTTTCATCCTTTTGTTCTAAGTGCAGAAACTAGACATGCTATTCCGTTAAGTCCTGAAATATTTATGCATTTTCCTCAAATATTGCTGGAATATTTTGTTAAATATTAATTTTTGATAGTTATAGCATATGTCATTTTGCTGAATTATACTTTTGGTAAAGTAGGTCTGATAGCTAGAGTCATGATATGAAAACAAAAAGAACTTAAAAATGTCAATGAAAGTATGCTTATTTCCTGTTTTAAAATTAGTAGAGACATCAGTATTATTTTCATCATTTCCCTCAATTTCAGTTAGAATTTTTCGAGTTTCCTCTATATGAAGATTTATAATGATCTCGAATTACTTCAACATTTAGCTCCTCTGATTTTAGCAACTCTTTGATTTCATCTTCTATTTGATTTAATCTAAAATTGGAGACAAGTTTATTTCTTTTTATCTCTTTATTAGAGCTTAGATTAGAATGAAGTAGGGTTTGTTTTGTTGTTGTTGTTGTTTGTTTGTTTAATTGGAAAGTAAACAAAAAGATAAATACTTTATTATCAGCTGGAAATTCAGGTAAAAATAAGAGAAAAAAGGGAGTATATGGTAAAAAGACCAAGACAAGCTTGACAGGTGGGCCTACCTTGGGGTTTCTTCCACTATGAATTCATATTTATTCCTAAGCTCAATTGGGCCATTCTCCATGAACGCCCCCTTCTCCCCTCTTCCTCATTTCCTTTCAACTCATTTGCCTTCTGTCACTTGTTCAGAAGAAGATCCACCACCACAAGTTCTCAGGAAATTCTGGCTCGGTTCTCGATTTTCTCTTCTGTAGCTGCTCTGCCTCCAGATTTTTGTCCTAAGAAATTCTGACTGTGCCTCTCTGGGGCTTTTCTTATATACACAGCATTAGCTTCTTCCTGTTTCAGCCAACCCCTTGCTGTTACATCAGGAACAGGGGTTCATACCTTCTGTTTCTTTCACAGAGGTTTAATTAATTACTAAGTGCTAAGTACCTGTTTACCTGCGAATACAAAAAGGGGTCTTCAAATTACCATTACATCTACATATTTGAAGAATGAGAATTTATCAGAGAAGCATTGCAAATGTTTTTCTTCAGTTTTCTGTTTTCCTTCTAATTTTAGTTGCATTGGTTTTTTTTAAAAGCTTTTTTTTTTAATTTCACATAATCAAAATTATCTATTTTATTTCCTGTCACTCCTAAATCTCATGAAACTGTTCCCTTGGACAAAATCTGACATGTACATTTTTCCATTCACTCCTAATTTACTTATGGAACTATGCTTTGTAACTAAATAATTTATTCATTTTGACCCTATCATAGTATATCATATGTGTATATATATATGTACATATATGTATATATATATGGGTATATATATATATATATACCCATATATGATATACATATCATATGAATTGTTGTTATATACTTAGTATTTATCAAACTGCTTTCCATTTTTCCCAGCAATTTTTGTCAAATGATGGGTTTTTACTCCCAAAAGCTTGGATCTTTTGGCTTATCAAAGCCATATATTACTGTAAACATTTACTACTTTATATTGTGTACCTTATCTATTCCAATGATCCACCATTCTATTTTTAAACCAGTAACAGATTGTTTTAATGATTAGCACTTTATAATAGATTTTAAAATCTGGATCTGCCAGGTAACCTTCCTTAACATTTTTTTTCCATTGATTACTTTGATTTTCTTGAATTTTTGTTACAGATGAATTTTGTTTGTATTTTTTCTAGTTTTCTAAAAATAATTCTTTGATGGTTTTATTGCTTTGGCCCTAAATAAGTAAATTAACTTAGGCAGAATTGTCATTTTTATTACATTGACTCAGTCAACTCATAAGCAGTTGATATTTCTTCAGTTCTTTAGACCTATCTTTATTTGTGTGAAAATTGTTTTGTAATTGGGTTCATATAATCCTTTGGTTTGTCTTGGCAGGTAGATTCCAAAGTGTGTTATGTTGTCTGCAGTTAAATGGAATTTCTCTTGATAGCTCTTCCTGCTGGGTTTTGTTGACAGTACATAGAAATGCTAATGATTTATGTGGATTTATTTTATATCCTGCAGATTTGTTGAAATTGTTAATTATTTCAACTAGTTTTAATTGATTCTTTAAGTATATCATCATATCATCTGGAGTCATAATTTTATTTCCTCATTGCCTGTTTTTTTTCTCCTGTCTTATTGCAATAGTTAATATTTCTAGTAAAATATTGAATAACAGTGGTGATAATAGACATTGTTGCTGCACTCTTGATCTTATTGGAAAGACTTCAACTTTATTCCCATTACAGATAATGTTTGCTATTGATTGTAAATAGATACTATCTATCATTTTAAGATTGGCTCCATTTCTTCCTGTGTTTTCTAGTGTTTTTAAAGGAATGGGTGTATTTTGTCAGAGGCTTTTTCTACATCTATTGATAAAATTATATGATTTTTGTTGTTATTGTTATCAATATAGTCAATTGCATTGATAGTTTTGCTAATATTTAACTTGCCTGTATTCTTGGGATAAATCTCACCTGCTGCAGTTTGTGATCATTATGGTATATTGCTGTAATCTCCCCTCTAGTATTTTATTTAAAGTTTTTGCATCACTATTCACTATGGAAATTGTCTACAGTTGGTTTTCCCATTGGGATCTCATTGGTTTTGATCTCATTGGTTAAGGTATCAAATTCATATTTGTGTGGTAAAAGGAATTTGTTAGGGCTCATTATTTATTTATTTTTTCAAGTAGTTTAGAGTATTGGGATTGTTTCTTAAATGTTTTGAAGAATTCACTTGTAAATCCATCTGGGGACCTTTTCTTAGAGATCTTATTTATGGCCTGTTCAATTTCTTTTCCTAAAATGGGGTTATTAAAATATTCTTTTTCCTCTTCTCTTAATTTGGTAAGTTTATGGTTTTATAGCTATTTATCCATTTTACATAGAATGTCAGTTAAAATAAAATATAATGATGCAAAATAATTCCTAATAATTGCTTAATTTCATCATTTTTTTTTTGCTTTTTGGAGGGCAATTGGGGTTAAGTAACAGCTAGTTTTGTGTTAAGTGTCTGAGGCCGGATTTGAACTCAGGTCCTCCTGACTTCAGGGCTGGTGCCCTACTCCCTGCACAACCTAGCTGCCCGTGCTTAATTTCATCTTTATTAGTGATATATTCACCCTTTTTTGGTATTAGTAATTTGGTTTTCTTTTTTAAATTGAATTAAACAATGGTTTACTTTTTTCATAAAACCACATCTTAGTTATACTTATTAGTTCAATAGTTCTCTTACTTTCAATTTTGTCAATATTTGCATCGATTTTCAGGTTTTATATTTTGGTGTTTAATTAGGGATTTATGATTTTTTAAATTCCATGCAAAATTTATTGATCTGTTCTTTCTCTCTTTCTTTGCTGTACTTATTTAGAGATATAAATTTTCACCTGAGCACTGCTTTGGTTTTATCCCACAAATTTAGGAATGTTTTTTTTTTTTTTATTGTTGTCACTGTCTTTAATGAAATTATTGATTGCTTCTATGATTTGTTCTTTAGCCCAATTATTCTTTAGGTTTAGATTATTTAGTTTCTTATTAGCTTTTAATCTGTGCTTCCACAGCCCTTTTTAAAATGTAATTTTATTGCATTTTTTCTGAAAACGGTTCATTTGATATTTCTACTTTTCTGAAACTTTTTGTGAAAATTTGATGTGCTAATACACAGTCATTTTTTTTTTCTGAAACTCTCACATACTGGTGAGAAAAAGGTACATTCCTTTTTATTCCCATTCAGTTTTCTCCAGAGGTCAATCATATCTAAATTTCCTAAGATTCTATTCTATCTCTGAGAAGGAAAAGCTGAGGTCCTCTAGTACTATAGTTTTACTATCTCCTAGAGTAATTAATTTTATTTTCCTTTAAGCATTTGCAAAATATGCCATTAGGTGCATATATCTTTATGTATTAATAGTACTTCAGTGTCAATCATTCCTTTTGGCAGTTTGCAGTTTCTCTGCTAATCCATTTTAATTAGGTCTTTTACTTTGTCTCAGATCACAATTGCTATCTGCTACTATTTTACTTCATCTGAAGGAAAATCAATTCTGCTCCAACCCTTTACTTTATTTCTATGTGTGCCTCTCTGTTTCAAATGTGCTTCTTGTAAAAAATATATTGTTAGAATCTGTTTTCTAATCCATTCTGCTATCCAGTTCCATTTAATGGGTGAGTTTATCCCATTCACATTCACAGTTAGGATTGCTAACTGTTCATTTCCTTCCACTTTATTTTCTTCTGTCTCTGTCTCTGTCTCTGTCTCTGTCTCTGTCTCTGTCTCTGTCTCTCTCTCTCTCTCTCTCTCTCTCTCTCTCTCATATCCATCCCCTAAAGTCTGTTTTGCTTCTTACCACT
>WOXC01008124.1:70000-112071 GCA_011680675.1 Gymnobelideus leadbeateri
GTGTGTGTATATGGTTACAGTTATATATGGATAGACAAAGTTGAATTTGTTGGGAAGGGAGAATACTCAAGGGATGAAATTATGAGGTGAGAGAGGAAAGTGGCAAGAGGAGATGGGGAGAGGCAGGGTAGTGTAAACTATCCCATGCAGAAGAAGCAAGGGGAAGTGGTTGCAAAAGAGGGGGAGAATAAGGAAGCCTAAAAAGGCAAAACCACATTCAAACTGAATTTGGTTCAGGGAGAAAATGACATACATACTAAATGGGATATCTCAACCTGCAGCAGGATAGGGGGAAGGTAGATGAGAGGAGGGATGATGGATGGGAGGGCATCCTTGGGGTGAGGGGAGGTTGGAAGTACCCACTATAGAAGAGGGACAGGATCATGTAGGGAATGGACCAGGTGGCAGGTGGGATGAGTGGGAGGGAATTATAAGCAGCCTTGTACAATATATCTACTGTGATAATGTTTTGCATAGCTAGACATGTACAACATATACTGAATTACTTATCTCCCAAGATGGAATGGGTGACAAGGGAGGAAGGAAATGGATCTGAAATTCGAGGTTGTAACATTAAATATTTCAAATATATATAAATACTATTATTAATACTCTTTTGCTTGTAATAGGGAGATAAGATGTGCAGGCATTGGGACACAAAGATTCACCTTCCTCTAATGGAAACGTCGATGGGGGTTTGGGAGAAGGTATGGGAGAGAGCAGAGTGGAGGAAGCGATATCTTGTGGGACTACTATTCTGGGAGGTTGGGTAGGGGAATAATGGGGGGAAAATGATTGTAACCCAAAATCTGGAGGAAATGAACGATGTAAAACAGAAGTTAATAAAGCATTTGTAAAAAAAAAACAAAAACAAAAACAAAAAACAATGTTTTATGCTTCTTTTGCCAAACTATTGTTTTTTGTTTTTGTTTTTGTTTTTTTGCTTTTTTGAGGGCAATTGGGGTTAAATAACTTGCCCAAGGTCACACGACTAGGTTTTTGTTTGTGTGTGCGTTAAGTGTCTGAGGCCGGATTCGAACTCAGGTCCTTCTGACTCCAGGGCCGACACTCTACTCATTGCACCACCTAGCCACCCTTTTTGCCAAACTATTAATTGTCTTTTCATAAGTTGCTTCTTTTGCTTTCATTTCTTTACGTATTTTTTCCTCTACAACTTATAGATGATATATAGTTTAGCTCTTTCTAGAATTCTTTTTGGACTAGTGTTTAATTCATATTTTTTCTTTGAGGCTTTGCTTGTAGCTATTTTGATTTCATTGTCTTCTTCTCTGTTTGTGTCTTGATCTCTCCTGTCACCATAGTAGCTTTTTGTGTTCAGGGTATTCTTTGACTGTTTGGTCTTTTTTGCAATCCTATTTTCTTCATTTGGACCTTTACATTGATGTTGGGCTCTATTCCTGGTGTGGCATGGGGGAGATGTGTTGTCTCAAGCTTCAGGTTTTTTAGAACTGCATTTTAAAGTACTAGTTCTGGAGGTCTATAAGTTTTTATTGCTTCATAAGTGATGTGATCTGGGGAGAGATGTGGTCACTACTTCCTTGGTCTGAACTCAGGAAGGGCCTCTGATCCCTCAGAATTGCAATCAGCACTGCTCCTCAGAGTCTCTGATCCCTTGAGGATAGAACTGAGACTGTCTCTCAGGGTTATCACTCCTTCTTGCCTAAAAGTGTTCCTCTCTGCCCTTGAACTATCACCCTGAAATGGGTACAGGGAATGGAGTTGTTAAACAGCTTTTGGTTTTGCAGCCAGTGCTAGCAAAGGGTTGTCCTGTAATCTCTTTCTGACCAATTGTCAATCCCCTTATCATCAGAAGCTCCCCAAACTTCTGTAGTTTCTGCCTCTACCACCTACTCCCACCACAGGTGGTTCATCCATGTGGACTGTAGTTCATGGTCTTCCCTTGTGTCACAGATCCCTCTTTCTTACCTTTTAAGTTGTCTTGGGGTGGAAACATGTCTCACTCTGACCATTTGCGGGCTCTCCTATTCCAGAATGTGATTGATGCATTATTTTAGAGTCGTTTGGAGCGGAATATTGGGACAGCTTGGCTGAATGTTTCTCTATTTTGCCATTTTTACTCTATGCCTGGAAATGAGAAGAGAATTTTGATCTTATTTCTAACCTTGCATACTATCCACTAATAACACAAATGTATGTTCATCACTGCCTTTCTCTAGAGGATCTGTTTCTATCCCTATATCAATATTTCCTACCCAGTAGTTTCTGTCCTTCCATAGTGATTAATCAGCCCTATACTGCATCTCTATCAGTCTTTTGGTCTATATATCAGCTCTATATATTTATATATTTGCTCTATCAGCTCTATTTGTAACTTTCTGCATATCTTCACCATGTTCCAGGAGACTTTTTAACCTCTAAAAATGCCTCTACCTCTGCAGCCTCCTCACCTAGGAAGATGCCCCTGCCACTGGGCTCTCCTCCAACTAGGAAGTTCCTCTCCAAATGACCATTTTAATGAGGTATCAAGGCCAGTCACTGTCCTTTCACTCTTATCCCAGGTACATGCCTGACTTTCCAGACTTATCCACCATTTCATCTCCCACACCTTTTAGCCTCACTTTTATTTATTGTCTTCACTCTTTAGAATGTAAGCACCATGACAGCAGTTATTTTTTTTCTTGTATTTAAATTACCAGCCCTTAGAACAGTGACTGGAACATAGTAAGTGTCTAACGAATGATTAACTTCTAACTTGGTAAATCGGGTTCAGAAAATTTAATGTGGGGGCAAAGGAAAAGCATTCCCAAAATTCAGCCTTCAAGAAACAAAAAGCTTCTACTACTGCAATGTATCCAAAGAGATCAAAGAAAGAGGAAAAGGACCCTTTTATAGCAACTCTTTTGTGGTGGCAGGGGATGCCCATTAATTGGGGAATGTCTGAACAAGTTATGGTTAAAAAATGTGATAGGACGCTATTATGCTGTAAGTATTGATGAGAGAATTGTCAGAAAAACCTGAGAATACTCTGATAAACAGATGAAAATGAAGTGAGCAGAACCAGGAGAATGATTTATGCAATAACAATATTGTAAACATAATCAGTTTTGACACACAGGAACTCTTATCAACGCAATAACCAACCACAGATCCAAAAGACACATGATGGAATATATTTTCCACCCCGAGATAGAAAAGTGATAGACTCAAGAGTGTAATTTAATTTTCATGTATTTTTCTTTTCTGGACATGGCCAATGCTGGAATTTGTTTTGATTGATCTTATATGTTTGATTCAGGGGTTTGTTTGGATTTTTTTCTTCAATTTTTCTCAAAGGAGATAATAGTAGAAAGAAATAAGAGGGAGAGAACCTGAAAATAAAATAAAATTGAACTTTTAAAATAAAAATGAATGATTTTCTAGAAAATATTATGTGATTGAATTCTATTCCCATATACTTAGCTTTGTGAGAATATGCCTCAATCAATCAGTCATAGGTTTTATAACAAGTGTGAAAAAGCCCTAGAGTAGCTACCATAATGTTGCATACAAAGAACACTTGAACTTACTATGAAAACTTCAGAACATCCTGTGGGCCATGTATAAAACCAGAGAATTCCTTCAGAATTCAAGAGATTAGAGAATAGTGGAGAGCAATGACCTTTCCAATTAAATCCCTTGAGAGAAAAGATTGTCTTGATTTTCTGTGTACCCTCAGTACTTTTCACATAGTAAGATCTTAATACATGCTCTATCATTCCTTTTCATTAATACAGAATGAAGTAAGCAGAACCAGGGAAACAACATATATTATAACAATGCAAATGGAAAGAACAAAAATAATGGAAAAATATTAAGTAATAATAATGATCAAGTTTGGCCTTGGAGAAGAGAAAAAGTACTTTCCTCCCTTGCCTACAGAGAGGGGGAACTATAATTATGGGATTTTGCATATACTGTCAAACATAGCAGAGGAGTAGCTTAATTTTGTTTGTTTGTTTTCTGAGTCATTTTTCTCTCTTCCTAAATTTATGCCGCAAGAAATGACTCGATGGTGTGGGTTAGAATGGAGAGAATATATTCAGAAGTGATGCATTGTAAAAACAAAAAGCATCCATTAAAAATAGATAAGCCTTAGCTTTGTAAAAACATGCCTCAATCTATCTATCAGTCATAGGCTTTAGACTAAGAATGAAATGTTTAAATAAAATTGATGTAGATAGTTTCTTCTAATAATTAGTAAATAACATGATTATAACAATAATTGCTTTTTTGGTATTGTTTAGTTTTTAGTCCTTGTTTCTCTTATTTGCTTTACTCTTACCTTTTATTGCTTTTCAGCTCCTTGACAGTTTATATTGGTTGTTAGAAATTAAAACTATTTTTAAAAATAAAATGAAGTTGTTCTGAGCAGTCAGAAAAAAAGAAACAAAAAGCTTTATCAGAGAAATAATAACTAATCTTTGTCTATGTCCCACAGAGATGAGGTTATGTCAAGCCCCTGGGAGGCAGCTTTCTGTGGAGTTATTAAAAAAGGATGGAAGTAAAGAAGGAATGTGGCATTCTCCTAAGTATTGCCTGTACACACTTTTTCTAAGATGATTACAAAAAAACATATTTTTCAAAATGGTGGTGGTAAGCTCAGTAACTTCTTAGCCCAGAGGAGAAAACCATGCTAAATAATCAGGTTGCTAATACAATGAACTGTGTATAATAGTTTACTTAAGCTGTATTTTCTTAAATACCTTTACTTGGAAGGGGTTCCTGGTTTGGTGAAAGTTGAAAATGTTATTAAATTCATCCAGATGGAAAGCTATTAGTCTTTATATACCTTGATTTTAGCACTGATATTGGAAAGGCAAGCTCACTGCTACGCAGTTCACTATACTCTATAATTATAGTTCCTATTATTATAGCAATAACTCAGGAATCAAATAAACAAGTCAGGATTTTGACATTTGTGGAAAATAGTACTGAAAAATCATTACAAGAAAATGAATATTAAATACCCATAAGTGAAATATGATCAACTTACTCACATAGTGCAGAAAGTGAATAATGGCCTTTGTAAGGGTGCATTACAAGGGGGAAAACAGCCAGTTACATTTCAAATAAATCACTTTTTATCCCATTGCTGTGTCACCCACCCAGCCTTGGAAATGGGTAACTTTGGGAATTAGAGTAACCTCAAAAAAAAAAAAAAGGATTCCTTTTGAAAAGCTTTTTAAAGCACTAAAGCATGAAGTGTTCCTAGCTCTTCTCTTTCCCCATGACATTCACTCCGGATGCTTCATTTTTTTAAAAAAGATATCACTCTGAGATATTCAGATGAACTGATTTGATAAGTGACAAGTCCAATCCTAAGTAATGTCAAATGGGGGAAAAGACTTGAAATATTCGACATTTCTTCACCTGTGCAACACATATGATATTGCAACAGGACACTTGGCTGATAGAAGTAATGGCTTACAGCTCAGTTGCTCATTTACTGATAATCAACAAGGTTCACATACTTGAAATCCTTCATATCCAGAAACCCTGAAAAAGGCAGCATGATCACGTTCTGCTTCATGATGCTGATTTGCAAAACAATGAGGATAGTAATGATGTGAACAATTTAAAGGACTCACTCTCTCCTTGTTTCTCCTCTATCTCAGCTGATTGTTATTTGTATAGAGTAATCTCCTTAAATCCATGGTTCCCACAGGATGATGAGCAGCCAAGCACTGGGCTGTGGATGACATCCCACGTCAGGGATCAGGGAGCAACCAGTTAATAGCATTGCACTTAGAATTCTCTGATATTTTCCCCATTAAAGGCCAAATTTCTAACATCTAATGTCATTTTTACATTCTTAGTGTATTATGGAAGGGCACATTCTTTGAAAATAGCTACAGCCTTAAGTGATTTTTAAGACAATGTAACACATTAAAAAGTCACACTATGCATCAAAGATTTTTATTGACAGTAAGGACAAAGGCCAAGACAAATATCTAACAACAATTGTCAATCATCACTGGCTGCATAACCAACATATCATTTCGCATGTTATTTTAAATGGTGTTTTGTAATAATGGGTTTGTTTTATTAAAATAATGGTGACCCAACCTTTACCACTCTAGTTATTAGAAATGATTTTCTGTTAAGAAGTCAAACTAAGTGTTTAGAAATTCTTTTGAATAGTCTCAGAAAGAGTGTTATGTCTAGAGTGAAGGAGGGGAAGGCAGTGGAGGACTGAATGGGAAGGATCAACAATCTAAATTTCCCAGCATGTGTAAGGTGGAGAATAAACCTTAAAAAATGTTTTATGGAATGGCATCATGGTATAGTGGAATGGGTATAGGTCTTAGGATCACAGAATGAATAAATGAATGTATGAATCAGCAAAGAAATCAATTTTCAAAAGCTTTTTAAAAAGTGCTTACTTTATGACAGCCACTGTGCTAAGCACTGAAAATTAAAAAAAAAATGCCAAAGTGAGTCAGTCCTTGCCCCCAAGGATTTTAAAATTTAATATGGGTCAGGGTGAGAAACAGCAGATTAAGGGAGTGAGGGTCTGGGATATCTCAGGGATCTCAACTGGCATGCCCTTTTGAGAAGCAATGATAATGTTGGTTTGATTCCAGTTAATACAGAAAAAGTTGGAGGGAATAGGGAATTTAGAGACGGAATAGACTGTGGGGCAGCAGGAAAATAGCTATGGTGAAAGAACTGGGACTGGTTATAAAGAATATTCACATTTAGGATAGTCTGGTCCCAGGAAAGGAATTCCAAAGCTCTGTGGTTGACCTGGAATATCTACAGTCAAGCTGACTGAGCCTCGGTTTTCTCATCTGAAAAAATGAGAGTAATTATCCCTTCTGCACTTCACTCATGAGATAATTTTGAAAAAAGAAGCATTTTGTAAACTATAAAACTTTATATGAATGAGAACTAAATGGAAATATGAATTAATCTACTTTTCAATGCCTTATTTTTCAATGCCTTGGGCATAATAGATGGTCAAGAATTGCTTATGAAATTGGATTAGATTAGTAATGATATAAAAAGTTCCAACAAAGCAATACATTTGGATAAAATCTGAAAACTTTCACCTTTAAACAAGAATACAATTCCATCATTCCTCCCATTCCTCCCTTTGGTTCCGCTAAAGACAGGATCAGATTTGGTCACTGTCTACATAAAGAAGGCATGAGTAAGGAATCTGGGAGGGTTGAAAGTGGGAATGGGGAAATAGAGCATTGACTTCACTCCTGAATTTCACATATTTCTTCTTGGTCTCTAGCTATGTAAAAAAAAATTGACTGTTTCAAATGCTTCCTCTCTTTTTATATGTGAATCTAGCATTCTCCTTCAACAAACAGACAGGTCTGAAACTAATCAGTGTTAATTAATGAGTTAAACTCCTTTCACTGAGATCAGAATCTAGCCACATTTCCTCCTCTGAGAAACATTATAGAGCAGTGAAAAGAGACTTGAACTGGGAGTCGCAATTCCTGTATTCAATTCCCAGGTTTGCCACTATCTATATAATCTTGGGATATGCACTTTTTCTCTCTGGACTTCAGTTTTTTCAATGGCAAAATGGGCAAATCCAACTTACTCTAAATCTATGACCATATGATCTTGTAAACATCTTCTCATAAACCCTCTATAGAGGGTCTACCCAAAGAAGTCCGTGGGTGGCAGAATGTTTTCTAGGTGTCTTAATACTGCTTTGGATAGCAATGGAACATGAGAGCTTCTAGTAGAATAACCATCCTTCTTCCAGATCATATCTTTCTCTGATGATATTTATAGCAGACATGTCAAAAATGCAACCACTCCTCACTAAAATCTGAACTATATTAAAATGTAATTGGGAAATAGATATTTTAACAAACTAAATAAAACAGAATAGAACATAAATGTTAATATTTTGGTTTTTGCTTTCTGGAGGTCAATTGGGGTTAAGTGACTTGCCCAAATCACACAGCTAGTAAGTGTGATCAAGTGTCAGGCTGGATTTGAACTCAGGTCCTCCTGACTCCAGGGCCAGTGCTCTATTCACTGTGCCACCTAGCTGCCCCAATATTTTGGTTTTCTAATTCAATGCAAGGACAGTAGGGATACTTAGAAGCATTGTTTAGTGGCCCCCAGTTTCTATAAGTTTGACACCACCATTTCATTATACTATATTGCAGCATACTCACAGCCACCTAATACTCCTACATTACCCTTTGGGTGACCCATGACTTAAATTCTTCAGAGAATGGTTTTCCATGATTCATAGTCATACAGCATCAGTGGAAGAATGTTAATATTAAAAAGATGAGCCTTAGGGGGGAAGCTTAAGGGATCATTAAAATAACTGCAATCTAGTCTGCTCCCAAACAATTTAACCTGCTCCCTTCCTTCCTTTTACTTCTGGGATAAGCTTATACACCTAGATCTAGAATGGAGAGATAGACAACAAGCCCATACTAAGTGACAGAGAAAGTCAAACATAGTCCCTGCTCTTAAGGCCTTGGAAATCTATAAGGTGCCTGACAATATATGTAGATCAATACCTATATCATTTATATATATATATTTATCTGTGTAATACACACATATGTAATTTATATTTCTTTCAGTAGGCCTGTTCTATGGATTGTTCAACCACACATATATTATTTTCTGGATATTTGTTGTTGTTATTGTTCAATCATTTTTCAGTCATGTCTGACTCTGAGATCCCATTTGGTGCTTTCCTGGCAAAGATACTGGAGTGATTTGACATTTCCTTCTCCAGCTCATTTTACAGATGAGGAACGGAGACAACCAAGGTTAAATGACTTACCCACATACACACAGCTAGTAGTATCTAAGGCAAAATTTGAACTCACAAATTTGAACTTTCTCTTCATTCTCCTCTTCCTCCACCTCCTCTTCCTGCTCCTCTTTCTTCTCCTCCTCCTTCTGTCTCCTCATTCTCTTCCATATATTTCTCTAGCTTCTGCTCCTGCTGTTCATCTCATCCCACTTCCTCTTCTCCAACCTCTGAAATTGTGTTTCAGGCATCAACTCCATCCATTGTGAATCATGGCAGGGTCTTCTAGCCTAGAGTGGGTGTGATATATTAGCCTCTGACTCTGAGTCAGATAGTGCACTGATTTCTTTAGAGGCTAGTAAATATCATAACTCACTAGGCAAGTGAATGTGCAAAACCAAAAACAACAGCAGGTGCTGCATCTGTGGAAGGGAATAAAGTTGAGAAGTGTCAATGACTCAGTGACATTTCTATTGATTTGGTTTTTTTTGGAGGAGATGATGCAAAATAAATGCCTAAGCAAAGAAGCCTTTCATGGCGATGGGATTTACACATTGCTATTATTTTTAGCTTGTTTTGTGAAGCTAGCTGCCACAATTACTAATAATATTATAGAATCCATTTACAGTCTGCTATCCGAGGACCCAATAGCAGGCACCTGAATAAATGTGAAAGCCTGGCCTCAGAATTATTTTTCCATTTGTTTTATAGTTAATTACTCACATGAGTTTGGGAAAAGTTGTCTAAATATAACCTCGGAGGGAACCACACGGGCAAAGAACACTTTCTTCTCTGAAGCTAAGTCATTGCTTGTTTTAGCCCAACAAAGTCTGATTGAATTTTCCCCTAAATGCTGTACTATTGAAAATTCTTAGGACATCTTACTGAGTATCTTTTTCTTTTTTTAAATGTCTTTAACCTCTATGTTTATAGGTTTGGCTCTGATTTCTCCATTGGGAGTAAAAATCCACAGAAAATTCAGGTGACCATTTTTTTCTTTCTTATTATTCTTTCCTATTTTTACTCAATTTAGAATTTGTTCAAATTCAATTCAGCAAATATATATTAAATACACACACCATGAGGAATGGTGATAGGTCCTGCACATGCAAAGGGAAGAAATGTCCCTAGTTTAACATTTACTCTATTTTCTTTTAGAGAAAATCCCTAAATATAATGAAAATCCTTCATTATGATCTTGCCAGCAAAATAAGCACAACTTATTTTCTAAGGCTTTTAAACTTGACCTTCAATGTTGCCTCACTAATTTTTTTTCCCATGAACTTCTTTAGGGATCACAATCTTGTCTTATTTATCTCTCCGTATGCCCCCAGCATTTAGCAACTGTATTCTCATTGCAGGGTGGGAATTATTCCTGACTCAGACCAGTATGCTGATAGCTAATTTTTGATATTGGAACAGAACAAGACAAACATAGGACATTAATTTAAAGCAAAAAAAAAAAAGTGTTAGTTCTACATAACAGAAGGATATTTCAATAAAGATAGACATCGAGGAGAGTTCAAGTTGATTCAAGTGAATGAAGCTCCATTATCTGAACTGTCAATTTTCTTCACCACACAAGCATCGAGTGTACCTGGAGTTTTTCCTGGCTTCTTTGTCCTCAGGTAATCCCATAGTGATGTCAACAGTCTGAGTCTTGAGTCTTTTCATTCAAAAAAGACTCTAGAACTATGTCAGTACTTTTTAAGGAAAAAAAATAGCCTAATTATGTGGAGGTGAGGAATATGAAATTGTACCTACCACTGTTGTAAAGAGAATAAGAGTGAGACTGAGACCTAGGTTCAAGGTAAATTTAGGTGTGGATTTATTGATCAAGTACATGACTGCCTGGAGTATACACTCAAATCAGGCAGCCATGAATGAGGGATCCTGCAATGCTTATTAAAGGCAAAAAACACAAAAACCACAATCGTAAGCAATGGCATACAGAAGCCAAGGACAGCCATTGGTTGGATCTATAGCTTAAGACTAATTTGGGAATCATGATGCAAGGGTACAAGGGTGCTACCTTCCTTGTGACAGGGGTCCCTCCTAGAACAGGATGGAGGGTACAGGAAGGAGGGGACAGGGGAAGTGAAATTCCCAGAACAGTCTGGGGTCATGGAACAGGCCAGGGTCATGTTCTGGGTAGAGGGTTTGGGGCTCCCTGCTTGGTCAGCACTCTGGGTGGGAACCTTGCTTGGTCAGCATCCCAGAACAGGGTGGTCTCTTGCATGGGATAGACTTGCTCCATGATCTTTGTACAGACTTGTACCATGACCCTTGTACAAAATGCTGCTTCAAGACTTACTGATTTAGGGAAGTAGTAACTCAAGGAAAGATAAGGGGGCAGGGGACTATGTCTTGGGTGATTCACTTTTACCCAGGACTATGCCTTTAAGCTGTTACAAGTAGTTACAGGGTTTAGGATAGAGACAAAGACAAATATAAAAGGGCTTAATGGTGGGCTCCAAATCAGGGGGCATGTGATTTGGGTTAGGGTACAACACCACAATTACAGTATTAAGTATACATTCAATCAAGGGAGAAAACCTTATATATTGTGTGTGCATACACCATATATTTGTATGTATATACAAGACAGTTTGGGGAGAAAGCATACTTGCGAAAGTGGGGGGGGGTAGGATTGGGGAGGGAGTGTTAGAAAAAAATGGAAACTGGAATTGAGCTGAATGCTAAAGGAATGAAAGCATTCCAAGAAGCACACATGAGGTGAGAGTGCATCTGCATCTAGGCATGGCAGGCTCTATTATTCTTTGCCTCATTCACCCCCAGCATGCCCTCCAAATTTTGTGTCATTGTCCATGCTATTTTCTGTAACTATAATGTTCTCCCTCTTCATCTTCACCTGCTGAATTCCAAATGAACCTTAAAAGTCCAACAAAATCCCCCCTTGCCTGAAACTTTACAAGTTTGTCTCTCCCTAGTTGCTAATATCTTTTCCTTTTAGAGTTATTATACCCCTTATTATTAGAGCTCTATAATAAACTGACAGTAAAATACTGTAATTGATAGTTACCTATTTGTGTCCATTCGTATCTGACTAAAAGCTCCCAGAGGAAATAGAACCGTTTTACCTAAATATTTTATCTACTCTTAACACCTAACACAGTAATCTACACACGGGGTGATTTTCTTACTTAAAGGTTCACTTAATAAATTAATATTATTTCACCATCTTTAATTCAGTTCCCCAATTTTAAGCTTCTTGAGAGCTTAGACCTCATCCTCCCCCCCTACATAATGCCTCAAAAGTATTCATGAATATTCAGCCATATTTTTTAACTGAATTACTGTTACACTCAGCAACTTGACTTTTCAACAAATCAGAGATTTCTCATTGTACAAAAGTGCCAATAGTATCTAGGAAGATCAGAAAGGAAACTGGAGAGTGCAATATTTGTGGCACCACTTCCCTACTTATCTATTTATAAACCTAATCAGAGAAAAACAACCCTAGTCTCTAGACAGTAAGTGATAATCCTTGTGTGATTGAAGTAACAAATTCATGTTAGCAAAGTAACTGTAATGTTTATAGAGTTTCGAACTGAAAAGGGAAATGGTAACCGTAAACATTAAAGCATCTAGGTGGTGCTGTGGAGATGGTACTAGGTTTGAAGGTAGGAAGATCTGAGTTCGAATTCAGCCTCAGACTTTTACTAACTATATGACCTTGAGCAAGCCATTTACTCTCTGTCTCAATTTCCTCCTCTGTAAATAGGGATAACAATAGTACCTAACTCCCAGTGTAGTTTTGAGGATCCAAAAAGATATTTGTAATGCGCTCCATACAATGTCTGACACATAGTAGGTGCTATGTGTGTATATATATATATATATATATATATTTATATTTATATTTATATTGTAGTTGTTAATATTATTTTTTTTCTTTTTTTTTTCTTTTTGGAGGGCAATTGGGGTTAAGTAACTTGCCCAAGGTCACACGGCTAGGTTTTTTTGGGGTTTTTTTTGTTGTTTTTTTTTTTTTTATTTGTGTGTGCATTAAGTGTCTGAGGCCGGATCCGAACTCAGGTCCTTCTGACTCCAGGGCCGATGCTCTACTCACTGCACCACCTAGCCGCCCCACTAATATTATTAATATAATATGGCTCCCTAGAAGACTAAAATGGGTTAGGGTGGAGGAGCAGGGTGAAATGCAATAGCTGAGGAATTTTAGAAAAACTGAGTTTAGAGAAAGGATATCAGAAGATTAAATGATACACAAGATATTTGTCCTGAGCAAGTTGCCAAGATAGGATGAATCTATTTTAGGCCAGTTATGTGAATAGAATTCTAGGAATGCCACCATGTAGGGTTTTGTGTATTTACAAGGAGCATTATTTTGGCTAAGAACTTTTTTTAGTGGTCCTGTGATCCAAAAACCAACCAGTCCATCATCCACCATCATTTATTAAGTGTCAAATTTATACCAAGTATTTTATTGGGCACTGGCACTTGGGCACATAGACAAAAGTGAAAAACTCCTTTCTCTCAATAGATTTATATTCTAGCAAAGGAGAGAGAATATACCTATACAAGTATATACAAAATAAATACATATAAGGTAATTTGGGTTTGTGCAGAGGCACAACCAATGTTTCTGTGGGTTGCTTAAGTTAAGAAAGCCCTTAAGTTAAAAGTAAAGCTGAGCCTTGAATGGAGCTAAATGAGATGCTAAAGTCAGAGGTGAAGATAGACAGCATTCCACGCATGTGGACAGTGTGAACAAAGGCCCAGTTGCAGAAGATGTAATGTTATGAGAGAGGAATAGCAAGGAGGTCAATTTGTCTAATAGAGAGAATGCAAAAGAGAGAGAAATACATTGAGTTCCACAATCCCTTGAGTTTCAAATTTTCTCTCCCTTTCCCCCCCATGGAGACATGTAATAAAATATAGGTTCTACAAATACCTTCAAGTTTGAACTATTAGTCATATTGTAAAGAAGGATTATAACCAATGGGGTGAACAATGAGAAAGAAGGGACAAAACAAAACAAAACACAAACAAGACGGAGCAAATAGTTTGCTTCAATCTGCAGGCTATAGTTGAGAAATACTTTCTAAAAGGCTGGAAAGAAATGTTAAAATAAATAGCACACATTTATGTATCACATTAGTTTGCAGAGTTTTTATGTATATTATTTCATTTCATTTTCCCAAGAACTTTGAAAGGTAAATGTTTTTATCATCCTCATTCTTAATATAAGAAAATTAAGGTTCAAGAATAGCCTGGTAGGTCTCTAGAGTAGAATTTGAACTCAGAGAACCCTGACTCTGAATTTAATGTTCTATCAACTGTCATATTACTGTTTATTCAGTGATGGACACACACTCAAACATGTCAATTTTTTTTGTTTAGATTAAAGGATGAATAAGGGATAGCCTAGGAAGTAGAAGTGGAAAAGACTTTAAAAGTCTAATTTATGTTTTAATCTTTGCCAACTTAAAGTGAGTAATGAGGTCGAACATGTAATTCCAATACTTCAGAAAATCTGTGATCTCATCAGTATGGGTCTCTTCCTTGCTTATACATAGCCCAATCCTTCCATGCCTTAGTAAAGGGTCAAAGTCAGTTTTTGTGGCCAAAGGGATTCATCACCTGGTAATGAGGCTTTACAAACTGACCCTAGTGGAACAGTGTACATTTGAGCCCAAATTCAAAGCCTTTCTAAACTTGTAGTCAGTTAAAATCATCTTTGAAACTCCAGAATCATTTCCATGCAATTTAAACTCAAAGGACCTAACTCTGAACATAGGATCTTACCCTACCTTCCTTATTTATATGACCTTGTAAAAGTCAATTAACTTCTCTAATGCTCAGTTTCTTCAACTATGAAATTCAGAGCCTGAATTAAATGATTGTCAATATCCTCTTCTAGATCTAAATCTTTAGGTGTATGACACTGCAACCTTTAGTAGAGGACATGTCATCATCCAAAGCCTCACCTGTGTAAGCAGAGTAACCTTTTATCACATATAAGACATCCAAGGACCTAGTATGGAATGGAAAAGTGAAGGGTAAAGTATTCATCTCAGGATCATTATTATTGAAGGAGAAGCTCTGAATTCTCCAATACTGTAGCAATGGCAGTTAACCAAACAATGAAAATGATTCAGGGGCTATACCATTTGTAAACTGTCCTGGAGGATGTTTAATCACAAAAGAAATGACATCTAAACTTTTACTTTCAGGAAATCTCCCAGGGAAGTAACTGGGGGGTTTTCTTCTAAAGGGTTTGTGGGCTGTGTGGTTTGTCCTTTGTTCTCGAAGAGGACCATGACATCAGGGAGACGATGACATGATGTACAATTGACTTTGATTTGAGTGAGGGAGGGCTGTACAAAGTCACCAGCCTCACTTTCTCCCCCAGAGCAATCTAGGTCCAGTGGACAGATATCGATCAGGACTGGAGATGGCCCAGCCCTCCCAGATTCAATGGGAGACCTTGGCCCTTTTAAGCTAAGGTCTTTTCAGGTTCTCACTTTGAGTGAGGAAATAATGCCCATTCAGTGAACAAGTCTCTTTAAGAAATGAGTCAAGGGATGGCCCCTTTAATTTAAGAAATCAAACCGGGAGAGAAAAATCCTAAGGGTTGCCGGCCAAAAGAAAAACAGTTAGTATTTACTTTCACTCTCAGCCAGAAGGGCCAAAAAATAACTATTAAGTGCGGCTTGGGCAGGGACCTATTATTTTCCAATCCATGAGATCCAGAGTGAATTGGATTTAAGGCTTGGTCTTTTGAGAAAGAAATCTAGCCAGTAAACCCCAAGGTAACTAGGGAGCTTTGAGCCATCACATGGATGTCCTTTCTTCTCAAAGACGACTGTGACAACAAGGAGACAGATGATGACATGAATGACTTGCAACTGACTTTGATTTGAGTGAGGGAGGGCTATGCAAAGTCACCAGCCTCACTTTCTCCTCCAGAGCCATCTGGGGCCAATGACCAGGTAACGATAAGGTATTAGGATAGGTTGGGACCACAGCTTCCTAGCTGCATAGACTTCTGGCATCAGCCGATGCACACTAGGACTGACTCTAGAGTATTGTTTTCCCCCTAAAATTAATACCCCCAAACACTAGACAAGTTCTTTTGAAATCTTTAGAACTTTTGTAGAGTTCAGAAAGCAATCTGCTGCCAAACACCTATGTACAATTAGAAAATTGTAGCTTGTCTGAGAGCTCCAAGGAGATGTAAACAAAATATAATCAAACACTAGCTTCAATGATAGATGACTTGGGTTTTAATTCCAACTTGGTTTTAAATGAACTCTCTGACATTGGTTAAGTAATTTGACATCTCTAGGCTTTATTTTCCTCATCTGTAAAATTAATCCCTTGGTTCCCTTTGAACTTGGAACCTTATGATTTTATGTAGCAAGCATATAGATAGCTTCCATTTCCAGGCTTAGTGAATTCAGATGGAACCAATAATCAAGGCTGGCACTTGAACTTTATTATAGATTGGAACTACAGATCACATCAATTGGTCACCATATCACAACAAATATACTGAGCCCTAATGAGAAATTTTCTGCACTTCATTGATTTCTCTTATTCCTAATCAGACACCCTACCTGAACTCTCTGATTTCTCCTGCAACTGTTGCTCCCATGGCTAGATTCCCTCTGTACCAGTGACTTTCTCATGGTCTCTAGATTCCATTCATTGGCCTTGGATAGGCTACCATGTCTGTTTATCTCCTATTCTAGACAGAATTCCAAACATATCTCTCCTGTTCAAATGATTCTTTCTTACCTAATCATCCATTTCAAGTGCCCTTGAAACCATTCCCAGCATGCCCATTCCCAGCTCCACCCATGCTGTTCCACATATGTAAAACTACATTGGTACAATGTCCCACTGAGATCCATCCTAATAGTTTCTACATCACCCTCTCTAAGAGTTATGGTATTTAAAGATCTTCCATGCCCCATTGGACTTGCTGATGTAGCAGGAAGGGGTGGGGCAAGAGGAAGTGGAAGCCAAGCTAGAGCTCATGAGGTGCCTAGAAGTGTGGTGATGGCAGCAGCAGCAGCGTGGTGGTGGTGGCAGAGCAAATTACTCCTTTTGAGCCAGCCAGAATTTCTGCTAAGGATTCCAGCTGAGGACTGCCAGGGACGGAAACTGCGGGGGGCCAGAGCTGCTGGGAGCAGGCTTCCTGGACACTGAGCAGTTGCCATGAGTGGGGAGAGGAGGAACTTTGCTTGAGGTAGCCTGTTCTGTTTTGAAGGCTTGAAAATGTGGTTATTTACTACATTAACTACGTGTGCCAACTTCATAACTACTGTGATGGCTTTGACTTTCTGGTTTTGGGACTCAGTTTTCTGGTATTTGAATAAATGTTCTAGCTTTATTCCTCATGTAGAGAGCCTGGTATATTTTGTGATTAATATTCATATTAGCATATTTATAGTTGTCGTAGGCATTGTGAATACTGCATTGTTGATACACCCTTCATTGCCCAGACAAGTGTGGGATTATATAACTATAATTATCCACCATTCTATCATAGAATCATACAATTGTAGGGATGAAAAGTGGTTTAGAGACAACCCTTTGCCCTCATGCCATATCTCTAGCTACTCCTTGCTAAACGTCCAATTGCTATGAATAATATCAAAAGGGAAGATATTTGGAGTTCCATGTGTTCATAAAGTAAGTGACTGATAAGCATCTTACTGATGCTGGCAGATTCCAAAAGGAGAAAAGCTTGGAGCCCCTAACATGAAACCATCTCAACATTCCTGGAACCCTATGGATTTCTTTGCAGGAATGCTGCCTTTATCCTGTGTTTCTCAAAACCCAACTATTTAAAAAGGCCTAAGGTCAATATAAATGAAATAAATGGAGGCTAAGATAAAATATGTCAGAAAATTTGCTGAAAGGTTACTGTAAGGTGGCTTGTTAAAAACAATAATGGGCCATTAGGCTGTCTTGTTAAAGGTTTTAAAGGCACACCCGCAATGTGTGACTCACAAAGGCAGGCATTTCCTATCTGTACTGAAAAAGTGGAATCTTGAAATTTCTGGTAAGAGTAAAAGAGCAGAAATGTTCTGTAGAGGATTGTAAACATCAGATACAAAATGTAAGTAAGCTAGAAAGTATTTGTGGAAATCCAGAAATCCCTTATACTTCTTTACAATTAGTTGATTAGTGCAGAATCTTACTACACATTATTTGTTTTCTTTAAATTTATGCTATGATTTTTGTTTTACAGACAAGTATGTTCTTCATGTTCCAAAATAATGGAGCTGACAGTGACTTTACTCTGTGTAGGTGTGACTATTTAAAAACTGTTTACTGTTTTGGAAACCATCTGAACAATAGAGAAAAGATTCACAAAATCAGCTTCTGACTAGTTTTTGTCTTCTTTACAGCCAGCTCCTTCACCTAGATTTCCCATTGTTCAGCTCACTTTTGTATTGTGTAAGAAAGGAATGAAAATACTCACCCAATTCCATCGTCACAATCATTGGATTTAAAGAAAGAATACATTGAAAGTGCACCGAGATCTTTGTGCTAAAGTTCCTTATTTGGGATGACACACCATTGCTTTTCTTGATTTCCAAATGCCCTTTCACTTGAGACTAGAAGCAACACTTGTTACCTAATTCTGAGAAAAGTGTGTGTGTGTGTGTATGTACAGACACATATACACATATGACATATATACACATATAATATATACATATATATAATGTGTATATATTATACACCCATAGGATTATATTTATATTATATTTATATATTTATATTAAAGACACATAGGATTTCATGACACCTGCTACTTCACTATGGAAATTTGGGATCTTTCAAGTTTTCTGTCTATTTTAATTACATGGCTTATGAAATATACCATATGGAAATATTTTGTCTTTCCCTTGCAGGATTTTTGCTGCCATATATTGCCTATTTAATTACTTTCTGACTGTCTTGCATTGCCATATATTTTTAAAAATCATTAAAAATAATTGAAAAAAAATCTTTGTTTTCCATCCAGCAGGGAATGGTAGTTTAGGAAGAAGCTGACTCATGAGTCAGATGCTGGGACACTGTCGAGTCTCAGCAGGCAAGCTGTATTTTGTAGCTCCATAACACAAATTCATGTCATGGATTGGTGCTAGGGAGAGGGAGGAGGAGGAAGGGAAAAAAGTGAAGAAATAGAAGATGGCAGAAGACTCCAGATGCTAAATCTCACAGATGCTTTGATTACAGGAAACTCATATAAATGATGACGTGTGCACCAAACTAGATGCGAAGGGGGAAAAAAAAGACACCCAATCACAAGATATGCATCTTTATTCAGAAAATCATGAGTGAAAACAGTGAAAACAATAGTAGGGGGTTTCATGTCTGAATCCCAGTGGGTGAATCACTGATCAGGAAATTTTTCACTTCCAGTTTCCATGTTTTGGCTGACCTAGTAAATCTCACAGTTTTTCCTTGTGACACGGGGCTTTTAGGAAAACCTGTTATTTCTGCTGGTATGCACTGCCCCATCTCCACTGAACTGCCAAGCTTTTCTCTAAAATTTAGAATTTCAGTGCAGTGAAAAGATGCAGAGAAATAATATGATGGCTTATAACAAGGGGGGCTTGTGTAGACAGGTTGTTCTAGCATTCGGTGGGCTGCAGTCAGAAAAAGGGCCTGCTTGCCATCCAGTGTTTTATCAATGCCTATTTTAAGGGGTTTCCAAATTAGAATGCAAAAGCAAACACACACACACACTCACACATATACATTTTGAAATCTCTCTCTTCCCTTAAAATAAAAATAGATCTAAATGGCCTTAGAAAACACAGATATGTAAATCTCAACCTCTACATTTAATGATCTTTTCATTTGGTTTCTAGGTACCTTTCTGAGTATGACAGAAAGGGAAGAGAAAAATTGGAGGTCAGTGAATTTAATGGAGTGAGGGTTGAGGAGTACAGAATTTCAGTCAAGACCAAAAGGAGAATATGAAGAACAAAGGTTTCTCTTTCATGTGTTTTGATCATCTTTCAAGTCTGATACCTAATGAATACTTTCCAAATACTGAAAATGAAGTATTATAGTTTTTAAAAGCAGGTTTTGCCCAGGAAAAGTTTTTTATTCTGTGTGTGTGTGTGTGTGTGTGTGTGTGAGTGTGTATGTGTGAGAGAGAGACAGAAACAGAGACAAATAGACAGAGATGAAAGACAGAGACAGAGAGACTACTGATGGACAGACTGACAGAGACAATAGAGAGAAAAGAGAAAGAGACAGAGACAGAGAGAGGAAAATGGGTAAGAAAGAGAGTTAAGAGCAGCACTCCCCAATACAGTTTCTTTAAATGTTTTATAAGATTACTGATTTAGAGCTAAAAGTAGACATGTCATCAAGCAAAATTCCTCATATTATAGAGCAGAAAACTGAGTTCCAATGAGGAAGTATGGGACAAAGAAAAGATCATTTACTCTGGAGTCAAAAGGCCTGGAATCATATTCAATTTCTAATGCCGCCTTTTTGGTGCACGTGGTGATGGGTGCAATCTCAAAGGGATGGTAATCCCAAGAGGTGGTGGGTTACGGAGTCTACCATAATCTAAGAGAAAACATAATTAAAGTAAAGCAGAAAGTTTTAACCTTGTTTAGTGACTACATTTAGCATTGTGAGGGGGTGGGACTGTATTAGTGCCCATGACACCAAAGCAGCTATAACTAACCTCATAAGAAGTCTTCAATGCAAACTAAATCACCTTCTGCTTTTTTTCCCCCAGGGAGCTGGCCCTGGGTACTTTAAAGCCATGTGGACTACTGCATTCTATGCCCACTTTCCACAATGAGGGCAAATAAGCTACAATCAAATACACTAGATGGAGAGCAATTAGAAGCTATGGGCAATAGCTCAGGCTCCTATACTATCTTTTCCTCATCTGTCTGGCTCTCAAGTTGGTAGCTCAGCTACAGGCATTTGATAATAGGAAGTTGAGTCCCAAATGCTGGTTTGACCAATTGTGATAGTTTGTAGGCCTGAGCCTTGGATATATAAGAAAGAGGAAAAAGTAAGAAAGCCCAGAAGATCAGGATATTCAACGGAGTCTGGTATTCCTTGGCAGCTTTCTCTGTAGATGGGTTATTTATGCCCCATCCTACCCACCCTTTGTGAGTGTATCCACAGAAAGACCACAGTAGGACCTGTCCAAAGTCTGAGATGCAAAAAACAAAACAAAACAGAAAACATACCAAAAAACCCCAAAATATCAGAGTATTGGGCATAATTATGGTTGTGTAACCCCAAGTTAGTATCAGAAAGAGCACCTGCTAAGACTTTGCCCCTTCTCTTGGTGGGGAGAAATGGATAGTCAAATGTTGCAAAACTCTGGCTGCTACAGAGAATCTGCCCCACAACCCTGGTTGGTGAGGCCAGAAAAAGAGCACTTGTTGAGTGGGAAAAGTAATTTTGAGAGTAGCTATTAAGGTGAGCTCTTATAATGTGCATAGAGACTCAGCTTCACTCTTTCCCTGACTTAATGTGCCCCTAAGGTCCCATAATACAGTAATTGGAGAATAATACAATGAGGAAGCTTTGCTACAGAAGTGCTCACTCCCTATATTTGTTGGCCTTTTGGTGCTTCACATAACACAGTTATGTTTCCAGAAACTCACATGATCTATGTGCATTTATCTTTCTCAGTTCTAATACACACAGCTGTTTTCTAATTTTACTTAATAATTCATTATTCTGTGCCTACTATGTGCAAGTTGTTTATTGACTATCCTAAACTCAGTATGTCCAAATTTGAATTCAATACCCCTCTTCCAACCCTCCTTTCTTCCTAAATTCCCTATTATTGTCCAAGGCACTATCATCTTCCCAGTTCCCCGTGCTCTCAATCATGTTGTCATATTTGACTTCTGAGTTCATCTCACACCTCTAAATCTAATCTGTTGCCATCCCTTGTTATTTCTATTTTTACAACATCTCTTGTATATTCCCTCCTCTGTCACCACCATAGTGAAGGTCCTGGTCACCTCATAACTGGACTATTAAAATAGCTTTCTGGTCAATTTCCCTGCCTTAAGTAGTTCCCCATTTCAGTTCATTGTCCATTAAGCTATCAAAGTTCTGAACTGACCTTGTAACTGCATTGTCCTCCCCCCTCCTGCACATTGCACCTCCATTCAATAAATTCTAGTGGCTAGCTTTTACCTCTAGGATCAAATACAATATCTGTTGTTTGACTTTGTAGAGCCATTCCTAGAGTGGTCCGTACTTACATTTCCATTCTTCTTAGAAATTGCTTGTGTCAGGGGTAGCTAGGTGGCACAGTGAATAGAGCAGGGGCCTTGGAGTCAGGAGGACCTGAGCTCAAATCTGGCCTCATATATTTAACACTTATTAGCTGTGTGATATTGGAGAAGTCACTTAACTACAATTGCCCTGCCTTCCTACCTCCAAAAAGACAACAAAAAAAATGTACTTCTGTCCATGTACTCTAAAATCCATCGACAGTGAACTGTTCACTATGTGATTGCCCTACATGCCTATAATACTCTCCTTCCTTACCTCCACTCTTGTCTTCTCTGCTTCTCTGGCTTCCTTCAAATCTCAACTTTAACCCTACCTTTGACAAAAACCTCTCCAGAAAGCCCTTAATACTTGTCTCCCTTTTAAGTTTACCTCCCCAACTTCCAGTGCCAAGATGGTGGAGTAAAGAAGGATCCTTCTGATGCCCTCCCAAATTCCCCTCTGAACAACTAGAAAACCACCCTGAAATGGTTTTAGGAGCAGGAAAGCAGTTTATCACCTGGGCAGGAAAGGTGTGTCTCATTTGGGTGGGAGGGGACTAGGTTTAAGAGCAACAATAGCAGACAACCTCTTAACAGCAGGCCTGCCTGGCAGGGTTCCAAGCCTGGGGAAATCCACCATCAAGGCCTCACCTTCCTCCAAGTCAGCAGTCCCCTAGTCAAGTGAGCAGTCTGTGCAGCACAGCAAGACCCCACCTCAGCAACCCCACCCCCAGCACAAGGCAACAGTGAGGCTTTGATCCCATTGCTGACCAGTAGTGAAGCCCTGCCTCAGGGCTGGCCAACAGTGAGATCCTCTCTCTGGGGCTTACCAGCAGAAAGCCTATTTCCATAGCAAATCAGCAGCAGGACCCCACCCTTCTGTAGGATCAGCAGCAAAATTATTCCTCCCAGGCTTGCTAGAAAAGAAGCATTGTTTCCATAGCAACCTAGCAGCAAGCCTCCACACTTGGAGCAGGCCAGCAGCTAAACTGTACACCCAGCAAAGCAAACATGCTGGTCCCACTTTCTACTACAAGCCAGAAGAGAAACCTACCCTCTATAAGAAGCAAGCAGCTGAGCTTTGAAGCCCAGTGAAAAGTCAACAGTAAGAATCAGAGCCTTAGAGCAAAACACTTGGGATAGTGAAAGACCAAAGCCCAACTCTCACATTAAAAAAAAAAAAAAAACACCACCAAGTCACAGGAAAAAAAAAGAAAAAAATGAATAAAAAGTAAATAAAAGAGCTTTACTATAGAAAGTTATGATGGTGATAGGGAGGATCAAGGCATAAACTCAGAAGAGGACAATAGTGGGAAAATGGCTACCTGTGAAGTCTCAAAGAAAAATGTAACTTGGTGTCAGATCCAAAAAGAATTCCTGAAAGGTCTTAAAGAGGATTTTAAAAAGAAAATTAGAGAAGTAGAAGAAAAAACAGGAAAATAAATGAGTACAATGCAAGAAAATCATGATAAAAAAAGAATCAATAGGATAAGAAAGATATACAAAAATTTACTGAGGAAAACGACTCCCTAAAAAATAGTATTGACCAATAGGAAAAGGAAGTACAAAAGTTCACTAAAGAAAATAATTCCTTAAAAATGTAATTTGAGTAGTGCAGTAAGAGTGCCAGCCCTGGAGTCTGGAGGACTCGGTATCGGTTCTGGCCTCAGAAAATTAGCACCTACACATAAAAATAACTAGCCGTGTAACCTTAAGCAAGTTACTTAACCCCAATTGCTTTAAAAAAAAATTAAATTTGAACAAGTGGAAAATAACTCTATGAGACATCAAGATGTGACAAAATAAATTTTTTTTAAATTTAAAAAAGAGAAGAAAATGAAAAATTTTTCACTGGAAAAAGGCATTGGCCTAGAAAATAGGTCCAAGAGAGATAATGTGAGAATTATTGTACTACCTGAAAGTCATGATTAAAAAAATAAAATCCTGGAAAACATCTTTCAAGAAATTATTAAAGAGAATTGTTCAGATCTATTGGAACCAGAGGGCAAAATAGAAACTAAAAGAATCCATCGAACACTGCCTAAAAGAAATCCCAAAAATGAATACTCCCAAGAACACCATAGCCAAATTCCAAATCCCATAGAACAGGAAGAAAGTATTGCAAGCAGCCAGAAAGGAACATTTCCAATATCATGGAGATATAATAAGCATTATCTGTAATGGGGATAAACTAAAAGCCTTCCCAATGAAATCAGGGTGAAGTAAGGATGCCCATTATCATCTCTATTATTGAATATTATACTAGAAATATTAGCTATAGAAATGAGAGAAGACAAATAAAGAAATTAGAAGAGGAAATGAAGAAGCAAAATTATCACTCTTTGCAGATGATAAGATGTTAGAAAATCTTAGAGAATCAACTAAAAGAACTACATGATATTTTTGACAACTTCAGCAAAGTTGCAGGATACAAAATAAACTCGCATAAATTATCAGCATTTCTATATACTACCAACAAAGTCCAGGATCAAGTGATAGAAAATTTCTATTTATAACAGCCATACACAATATAAAACACTTGGGAGTCTACCTGCCAAGACTAACTCAGGAATGATATGATCATAACTATAAAACATTTTTACACAAATAAAGTCAGATCTACACAACTAGAAAAATATTAATTGTTCATGCGTAGGCATGCCAATATAATAAAACTGATAAATCTACGTAAACTAATCTATTTATTCAATGCCATGCCAAATGAACTATCAGAAAACATTTTATAGTGGTAGAAAAAATAATTATTATTCTGGAAGAATGAAAAGCTCAAAGATATCAAGGGAATAAATGTGGCGGCTAAGAATTGGAAATTAAAGGGATGCCCATCAATTGGGGAATGGCTAAACAAGCTGTGGTATATGATGGCAATGGAATATTATTGTGCCATAAGAAATAACAAGAACATTATTTCAGAAAGAAAAAAAAACTTGGAAAGATTTACATGAACTGATGCATAGTGAATCGAATAGAATGAGAACATTGCACAAGGTAAGTGTGAATGGTTTAGCTATTCTCACCAATACAATGATCTAATACAATCCCAAAGGACTAATGATAAAGCATTCTGTCTCCAGAGAATGAACTGATAGTGATTGAAAACACACTGAAACATGCTATTTTTCACTTTCTTTATTTCATTATTTTTTTTCTTTTATTCGAGTTTTCTTGTTCAAAATGACTACTATGGAAATATTTTACATAATGTCATATGTATAACCTATATCTGATTGTTTATCATCTTGGGGAAGAGGGGGAAAGGGAGAGAGTGAAAGAGTTTTGAACTTAAAATTTTAAATAAAAATATTTTAAAACTGGGAGGAAAAGTATATCTTGTATATACCTAGTTATTTACATTTTGTTTTCACTATTATATTACTAGCTTTTTGCGGGCAAGTATCATTTTTTGTTTGTCTGTTTTTTCCTTGCTTTTTTCTGGTGCTTAGAACAGAACATAGCATACAATAAACACATAGCAAATATTTGTTAACTTAACTTGGAAGTTACTGGGGATACAAGAGAAAAAGAAACAGCCCCTACCTTGGAGAAGCTTCCATTTTGCTACAGTCCAATTACTCAACTACATATTATGGCTGAGAGTATATGCAAAGCACAGTGGACTGAACTAATAAAGGGTTGTCAATTGTCCTTCAGAAAATGAACCTCCAACTTTCTTGATTGAAATACTATTAATGAATATGTGGAACTCACACACAAGTCACCTTTTTCTCCCACTGAAGGCTTTGATTACTTTGACAGAATAAGATATGGTAATGATACAAATTAGAAAGAAAAAAGAATTAAAAGGGTGTTTAACTCTGATGCCAGGCTGTCAATTTCCTATAGTGCCACCAATTTACAGATAGATGATTAAAGTTGCTTCATTTTAAAGTGTGGAATATTTTAAAGATTGAATGGGTTTCTGGGGGAGGAGAAAAGAAAGAAAAAAATGCCAGTGTTCGGGTAATTAAGCATCCTTTTGTAAAAGTGTTCAGTTTAATGATAGGAAAGGATTATCCTTTGAGCACTAAGATCTCAAACTTAGCTCCATTACTCCTGGAAAATCTTTCTCTTACTGTTGTATCATCATACTGGGTGTAACACTATTTTGTGTTTATGTATGTGTGTCTTTTTATTATTATTTATTTAAATCTCGCCTTATTTTAAATTGCATGGCTCCTTTGCTGGCACTCAAAGCAAGATCTCAGCTGTATACTACTATTTAGTGCACATTTACACATTTTAATACATCAAGAGTCTGCTATTTCATCAATGTGAGAATTCTCTCCTCTAATGCAGATTATAACCCATCTATAATGTAATCATTAAGTTTGAAGCATAGTCAAAAGCTTTTGACTTGCCAACATCAGTATATGTCAGAGGTGAGCACCTACTTCCAGGATTGTTGTAAATATTAAACGAGATCATATTTATAAAGTACTCAGCACAGTGCTGGGCACATAGCAAGCATTTAATACTCTTCCTTCCTTGTTACCTTCCTTCCTTCCTTCAGGAACTAAAACCCAAGTAGGTCATGTGATCTATTCATAACCACAAGGCAAAAAAGTGGTAGAGGTCAGCCACCAATTCAGCTTCCCAGATATCAAATTCAGTGCTTTTTCTACTATGCCACAAAGCCTCTTTTGTTATTCTTCTAACTAGTGACATGATCTTGGTCAAGTCCCAACACCTCTGTGTCTTAGTTTCTTTTTCTGTAAAATAAGCATAATCTAGATCATTTTAATAGTATTTTCTAGCAATTACATCTTAGTCATCACTTTGTGTGATTTTCTTAGATATTAAGCTAGGTGGGTTTGACTGCCATGAGTAGATGCATATGTTATCTCAGTCCAGACAGATAAGGGATTATATCAGAAGAAGAGGAGGGGAAAAAAAACTAAATTATAAAAGAAGTGCTATCAATAGCTAGAGGGGAGTGGGTGCAGTGCCATAACCCAAAGGCCATTTGTGTTGCATTTGGGAATTTGATTAGTTATTAAGTATCTGTATGTCAGGGGAAGGCACATTATTTATTTAATTATTCATCATGTTAATTGAATAGTTTGGACATTTTTAAATATCATGTTGTGCTAGGAAAATATATACATGGAAATTATTTTTTTTTCTTCTGCTTGGCAGGTAGCTGAACATTTTACAATAAAGTTCCAAGCTGATCTGTCTGAAATAAAGTAATAAATCAACAAAAAGCCATTGAGCAATTTATAAAACATGATGCCTCACATTTGTATAAAATGTTAAAATTTTCTAATGAGTTTTTCCTTCTTTATCTCATTTAACCCCCATAGTAACATCATTATAATATCTCTTGTTTATATAGCACATTAAGGTTTGTGAAGTACTTTACATACAATATCTCATTTGATCCTCATAATCATCTTATGAGAAATGTGAATAATAATCCTATTTAATAGATAAGGAAACTGATGTTCAGAGAAGTTGTGGCTTACCCACGATCATGAAACTAGTAAGTATGAGATGATTCCAAATCCTGAACTCTTTCCACAATACTGATTTCCTAGTCAAGACAATTTGCCTTGGTGATATGGACTAGAGGTGAGGGAGGACAAGTTCACTAAGAGAATATGGGCAAATTTTCAGGCATATAACCATCAGTTTCCATTTAGCAACCACTGGACAGCCACTTCCTTCTCACCCACAGGCCATCTAACTGTAAGCCAACAAGAATTTATCTGAGCTAAATTGTTTTTTGTCTTATAGAAGCTAAAATAATACATTTATACACACATTTTTAAAGGGAAAGAATATGGGGAATTTGAAGAATTTCCATTCAAATGGGAATTGAAGAATAGAGAAAACAACATGAAAATAAAGAGAATAAATGAAAGATAATTGATGAGTGAAGACTAACAGTGTGTTGATGCAGGGGAAGAAACTGAAAACAGTTTCTTGCAGAAGGTTGTTATTTAAAATGACTCTTAAAGGCAGCTGAGAAATCAAGGAGGGTTAGCATTTCAGACATGGGAGAGAGTCAGTGAAAACACACAAAGTTGGGAGATGAAATGTCTTGTTCAAGGAACAGCAAGGAAACCAAAGTCCCTGGATCTTAGAGTACCAGTAGGGAAATAAAGTGGAAGAATACTGGAAAGGTAGAAAGGGGTCTGGTTATTAAAGACTTTAAAATCAAACAGAGCATTTTAAATTTTATCTTGGGAATAATAGGAAACCATTAGAATTTACTGAATGGAAGTTAGAGTGGCATGATTTGATAGGAGTTTTAGTAAAATCACTTTGGCATTTGAGTGGAAGGTGTATTGGAGTGCGGAGAGTGCGGAGAGTTTTGAGGCAGGGAGACAATAGTCCACGGGGGAAGTGATGAGGACATGAATGAGGGTATAAATGGAGATTGTGTAACACCATCAACAATAAGTCATATATTTCTGTTTTGTAGCAGTTAAAATAATACATTAATACACATACTATAAAAAAATAATGGCAGTACTTTATGAGAACATTTCTTTTGTTCAAATTTTGATTTTGAGTATTTAGCTGTGTAACCCTGGTCAAATCATTCAATTACTCTGAGTTTCAGTTTACCATCTATGAAATGAAGGTGTTGGACTAGAATGGTCTTGAAGGTCCCTTTTATGTCTAAATCAATGATCCTGTAATTGTATGACTTTGGTTTTATAGCAGTTAAAATTATAAATACACAAGCACCTACACACAACATTAAAACAGAATCCCTATGCTTTATCTATATGAAGTCGACTTTCATTCAAATTCCAGTTCTGATGCTTATTCAGCTTGGTGATTTTTGGTACCTCAATTACTTTCTCTGGGCATCATATTATTTGCCTATAAAAATTAATATCATGAATCTTTCACAATTCCACCTCACAAGGTCCCTGTGAGGATCACATGAAGATTATAATTTATTGTGAAACTACTTTGTAACTATTAGCTATTCTTCTACCACAGCAATGCTGTCTAATAACCAGTTAGTGTGTATACACAAACACACACACATACACACATATATCCCTTATTTTGTAGCATAGATGATACTCAGAAATAGATCTATACATGTGTATGTAAGTGTCTATTTGTATATGTGTGTGTGTGTATACTCAGATACTCTAGAACTTTTTTTCTCTTTTCAAAGCAGAAGTTACTGAATAATATGACACATCCTGTGGGATGTCCTCCCATTAACTATGGAAATATTCCCATTAGCTATGATATTGCTCACCAAATGTGTGTTTTGTGTACTTGGCCCACACACTATCTAGAATTATGATTCAAAAAAGTTTAATTGTATGCAAAAAGACCAGGCCTCTCTTTATTTTCAAGCTCCAATGTATTTTTTTCCTTTCTCTTCACCTATGTTTGAATGTATAGTGGCTCTTACTCTTACCTGGGCAGATTATCTGACTGTCCTAATGTCCCATGAAATACTGCATTGTGTATGTATGTGGGTGTTAAATTTTGTTTTGTTTTGTTCCCCTGAAGTTTCCCTAACCCAGGGCAAAGAGGTATAGGTACCAGCATGAATCACATGATGGCAAAAGTTCTTGATTGAATTTCTTTATGCTTAAAAATGTCAGAGAAGAAATATGCAACAAATAATAACATGGATGCAAACATCCATCAGCTGCAGCAGGTTGCCACTTCAGGGCTATTAGAAGGGTCCTCAGAGTGACAATACAAATCCATGTTGGCAGGCCAATCACAGCTTTAGAAAAAAAAAGTTCCATAACTGCCCCTGGACTCTATAAGGCTAGTGACAGCCAGACTACAATCTCATTTTTCTTGACATTAGTTGTGAATTGTTTTATTACATTATTTTCACTCTGACCCTTTGGTTGTCACTTAAATGCCAATACTGTTGATGGCTATAAAATGTAGCATATCTCACTGTTCTTTAGAGACCAGTTTTTTTAGACATATTTATGATTTTTTGTAAAAGCCTAAACATAATATTAATAACTTTTATCCCCTTTGGTAGGAAAACTGAAGAAAAAAATCCAAAAAACATTGTGAAAGGAGGGATAAAAGAAAAGAAAGAGGGGAAAGAAAAGGAAAGTGAAAAGGAAGGAAAGAAGGAAGGAAGGAAGGAAGAAACAAAAGAAGGAAGAAAGGAAGGTCAAGGAAGGAAGAGAAGACAGGGAGAGAGGAAGGAAAAGGAATTAGGGAGAGAAGGAGGAAGGTGGAGGATGTGGGAGGTTATATATATATATATATATATATATATATATATATATATATATGTATGTATATGTGTGTGTTTGTGTTTGTGTGTGTGTGTGTGTGTGTGTATCTTACCACCAACACAAGAGCCTAGTAGCTTAGTTCTTTATCTAACTCATAGTAATCTATAACTCTAGGGAAATCTTATTAAAAATAACTTCTTCTCTATTCCTTATTTTAGATTTGAATTGAGACAGATTACACAGAAAAACCCCAATTTCTCTATCTTTTTTTTAACAGTGGGGTTACTTTAACTTCTTTAGCATCCAAAGGTTATTCAGTAAATTATTAATATGTATATACCACATTTCTCACCACAATTTATACTTTATTTTTGCTCAACCATTATCCTTGTTGTATGTGTATGAGGTGGGGGGAGGAAGGATTGGAGGGAGGGTATAACTCATAGCACTGAAAGGAAGGGATCTTGTTAATGCACACAAATGAATAGAAATTTCCATTTAGATTTTCATTTCAAGCTGGGAAAGCAGATGTATTTGGAGAAAAAGAGCCACTGAGCTCAAATTCTTCTTGTACCCAGCATTTCTCTCTCAGAGCAAATCTCCTTTTCCTTTCTTCCTAAATAATTCACAAATTGCTTCTGCACAGAGGCCAAAGAGGGTCAGAAAAAAAATTCAATTACTTCATATCTCCAGAATACTTGCCTCTATGGTGACTCTGTGGTTATTTGGTTAGCTAACTGAATAACCATAAGTGAAGGTTCAACATCAACTAAATGATTACATCACACGTGATCAGAGCCATATCTTTTAGAGTTGGATGTGCTTCATTACAAGAAAGACATTTCTGTTCTCAGGTTTCTAATGGTTATATAGTTTATTTCTATAGCCTATCTTAAAAGATGTTTTATCTAAGGTTTGGCTATTTGCTACCGTTTAGAATCGAGTCTGATGCCACCTCTATGTTACACCATTCTCACTAGCACATCTTCTTGCGTCAGGTAGTTTCAGATTGCATAACATGACACATAAGACAACAAGTAAAGCATTGGCATAGGCCTTGGCATAAGAAAGCATAAAAAAAAATCTTTCATTTCTCTAGTTTATTGTCTCTCTTTAAATAACACACATATGTAAAAATATTTAGAATTGTTTTATAGGCAACTTCCTAATTCATTAATAACGTAAAAGTAGTTAAAATTTATATTCTCTATTGAAACTAATTTTTCACATAGGAAATGAGTGGTTATGAATCTGATATATATATATATATATGTATATATATATATATATATATATATATATATATATATAATAACTTCTGGTTTATATCATTCATTTCCACCAGATTTTGAGTTACAATTTTCCCCCCATTTTTTCCCTACCCACCACCCCAGAATAGCAGTCCCACTAGATATCCCCTCATCCAATATGCTCTCTCCCATATCTTCTCCCATACCCCCTTCGACTTTGCCATTAGGACAAGGTGAATCTCTGAGCCCCAATGCCTGGACATCTTATGAAGCATTTAATTTTAAAACTTCGATTTTCAGATCCATTCCCTTCCTCCCTTGTCACCCACTCCCTCTGAGAAGATAAGCAATTCAGTATGTGTTGTACATGTATAGCTATGCAAAACATTACCATAGTAGATATATTGTAAAAGACTGCTTATATTTCCCTCCCACCCATCTTACCTCCCACCTGGTCCATTCCCTACCTTGATCCTGTCCCTCTTTGATAGTGGGTACTTCCAACCTCCTCTCCCCCCAGGATGCTCTCCCCTCCATCATCCCCCCTCTCATCCCCCTTTCCCCTACTCTCCTGCAGGGTGAGACATGAATCTGGTATATTTCTAAAAATAAAAAATCATGTCAGATAAATAATGAGAAGAAAAGAGAATCATAGATCTACAACTAGAAGTAACCTTAAAAGTCATCTGATATTACCCCATTATTTTATTTTTTAACTTCTAAATAATATTTTGGTTTTGTTCAGTTACATATAAAAACAATTTTAACATTTTGGGTTTTTTTTTCATAATTTTGAGTTCCAAATTCTATCCCTTCCTACTTTCTTTCCCCACTCCCTGAGACAGTAAGCAATTTGATATAGGTTATAGATTTGCAATCAGGTAGAACATTTCCATATTAGTTATTTTGTGAAAGCAAACAAAGAAAGAAATCAAATGACATCAATTCTCTCTATATAGGTGGATAGCATTTTACATCATGAGTCCTTTTGGAGTATCTTGGATCATTGTATTGCTGAAAATAGCTAAGTCATTCACAACTTTCATTATAAAATATTGCTGTTACTATGTACAATGATCTCCTGGCTCTTCTCACTTCACTTTTATCAGTTCATATAAGTCCACATTTTTCTGAGATTGTCCTTCTTGTCATTTTTTTATAGCACAATAATATTCCATTACAGTCATATACCACAACTTGTTGAGTCAATTAATTGACATCCCTTCAACTTCCAATCCTTTGATAGCACAAAAAGAGCTGCTATAAATATTTTTGTACAAATAGGTTCTTCCCCCTACCCACCATGCCTTTTAAAAATCTTTTCAGGAAGCAGACCTAGTAGTGGTATGGATCAAAAGGTATGCACAGTTTTGTAGCTCATTGATCATATTTACAAATTATTCTCCAGAATGCTTGAATCATTTCTCAACTCCATCCGTAGTACATTAGTGTCCCAGTTTTCCCACATCTCCTCCAATATTTGTCATTTTCCTTTGTTGTTACATTAGCCAATCTATAGGTGTAACATAGTCCTTCAAACAAACCCCATTATTTCAAAGATTATTAAAATTACGGTAAAAATGATTAAGTGATTCACCCAAAGTCACCCACATAGGAAGTGGCAGAGCCAGGATTTGAACTCAGGGCTTTTAATTCTGATTTAAGTCATTTTTCCACTGTACCCCACGGCTCCCCAAAATAATAACATTAAAAAAACTTACATATATTAAGTGATTTATAAATAAATGCAATTACTCTTCTCAAACATTCATTGAACTTCAACAAATTATTTAATATGTAGTTCTCTCATTTGATTCATATAGCTATATACTCAAGAATTATAGGAACTCTTGACTCTGTTTTATAAACTGGAGCAGTTTGGGTGGAAAGGATTTAAGTGCTTTATTTTATATAGAACCAAAAAGGACACTAGGTATCAATTTACCCGTTCCTTTCATTTATTACAAATGAGCACAAATGAAATGACAGAAAGGATCTATAGTCCAAATCCTGCATCTTCCAATCCACAGCAGCTTTTGCAACTAGAACAATAATATATGATGTGTCAAATATTTTGTAAACCCTAAGGCAGAACAAGAAGAATGAGAGGAGGAGGAAGAGAAGGAGGAGATAGGGATGGAAAAAAAAGAGGAAAAAGGGATAATAAGAAAGAGGAAGAGAAGAAGGCAAAAGAGGAAATGAAACAGGAGAAAAGGAAATCTGGATATATTGGTCCTCCAAAAGATAAAACTTTTAGAGTTAAAGGAACATGGGGATAATATATGCTTATTTTGTTTCTTTAAATATGGAAATGTTGTAGAACAACTATAAGGCACGATTTAATCTATAAATGTCTTTCATTTTATATTCTATAAACACATACACACAGTTTGCTGATTGTGGTTGATATTTACATCTCGTGGATTAGCAGCCTCAGACTGATTACTGATCACTCTTCACTTCCTTCAAGGTTTCTAAAGATCCAAGATTTCTTTAGTCTTGGCACTGTTTCCATTGCTGCAAATCTCAACCAGTCAGGGACTTAGTTGAAAGTTTTCATAAGTGGCTGGTCAAAATTATTCTTCACCTGGAGGAAGGGGTATGCTTATGTATGTTTAACAATCTGACTTTCCAGAAATTTAAAAAATATTCTCACACACAATTTGTTTAATCTGTATTATTAACATTCTCTTAAGTCTAGACAATCAAGAATATAATTAATCAAACACTGATTGGTAAGGAATGCAGATTTCTCAACTGTAAATGCTTACCCCATTTAACAATGGGTTCTTGGGAGCAAAGCTATAGACCAACTATCCATTATGGAGTAAGGAACCTATCTCAAAGCAACTAAATCACAGCCCATTATAGGATCTGTACTTAAATATTCTACATTTTAGGCCCAGAGAATGCTTATGCTTCACTAGCTTAGCCTTAAAGGAACTTGAGTATTCAAAATACTTTCATGAGGAATCAGAGTGGAATTTTTAGGATCATGTATTTATAGCTGGAAGGGACCTTAGTAAATATTAAGTCTATCGCATTCAGTAAAATGGGATTTGAACCCAGGTTTTCCTGACTTTGAATTACAACAGAAACTACACTACATTGTGGACTCTACTAATTACTCACATGTGTAACATTGAAAGTCTTGCAAACAAGCATTTTTAAACAATCTCTGAGGGGGTTGAGAAAAATACAAGGGGGCTTAGTGTAGTTTTAAAGTTTAAAACAACCCCAAGTCTTTTGGAATACCCTATATTATCAACATTTTACAAAGCATTGGTGCAGGGGTGAGGAACCTGTGACCTCAAGGCCACATGTGACCCTCTATGACCTCAAGTGTGGCCCTCTGACTGAATCCAAACTTCACAGAATAAATTCTCTTAATAAATGAATTTGTTCTATGAAATCTGGATTTAGTTAAAAAACTCATCCAAGGACCTAGAGTGTCACATGTGACCTCAAGACCACAGGTTCCCAATCCTGGTTAGAAAAACGTATAAAATAAGTTTACAATGTCAAATATCTGGAGCCAAAGAGTGGTTATTAACAGTTTGATGTCTTCTGGCTTGTTTCCAATGCAGTATCCCAAGGAACTGTGCTTTGTCAATTCTTTTGTCAATGACTTAGTTGAAGGAACAGATGACATGACTATCAAATTTGTCAATTGATACATTGCTAAGAATTATAGCTTGCAAATTTTCATACCAAGTTAAAGATTTTAAAAGATCTTGATAGGCTAAAATATTTTTTAATTAAACAAATGCTTTATTAACTTCTGGTTTACATCATTCATTTCCACCAGATTATGAGTTACATTTTCCCCCATTTTCCCCTACCCACCACCCCAGAATAGCAGTCCCACTAGATATCCCTCATCCAATCTGCTCTCTCCCATATCTTCTCCCATACCCCCTTCGACTTTGCCATTAGGGCAAGGTGAATCTCTGAGCCCCAGTGCCTGGACATCTTATGAAGCATTTAATTTTAAAACTTCGATTTTCAGATCCATTCCCTTCCTCCCTTGTCACCCACTCCCTCTGAGAAGATAAACAATTCAGTATGTGTTGTACATGTACAGCTATGCAAAACATTACCACAGTAGATATATTGTAAAAGACTGCTTATATTTCCCTCCCACCCATTTTACCTCCCACCTGGTCCATTCCCTACCTTGATCCTGTCCCTCTTTGATAGTGGGTACTTCCAACCTCCTCTCCCCCCAGGATGCCCTCTGCTCCATCATCCCCCCCTCTCATCCCCCTTTCTCCTACTCAGGAGAGTGAGTGAGGGTAAGATATTCCATTTAGTATGTATGTGATTCTCTCCTTGAGGCAACTTCAATGAGAATATGCTTTTGCCTTTTTGCCTTCCTGTTCTTCCCCTCCCCTGCAACTACTTCCCCTTGCCTCTTCTACATGAGATAGTTTACCCTACCCTGTCTCTCTCCATCTCCTCTTGCCACTTTCCTCTCTCACCTCTTGACTTCACCCCTTAAGAATCATCCCTTCCTGGGGGTGGAGCCAAGATTGCAGAGTAGAAAGAGCTTATCCAAGCCACTCTGCCCCCAGATTCCCCCCAAACTATGTAAAATGGGACTCTAAACAACTTCTGGAGCCCCAGCACCCACAGAACGACACAGAGAAGCTAACCTCCCGCTGAGGACAGCCCAGCAGCCCTGCAGGAAGGACCAGCGGGGCGGTCTGGGAGCTGGCAGCACGCAGAGCGCAGAGCGCAGGAGCCGAGCCGAGCCAGAACCGAGGTTTTAGCCCCAGGGCGGCAGGGCCAACAGCCAGCTGGAGGAACCCCAGAACACCAACAGCTGTGGTGACTCTAGAATTATCAACATAGACATGCCTAGGACAAAGTAAGAGGCTAGTGTCCTATGGACTTTGGGACTGGTATTTGGAGAACGAATCGGCTCCCTCCCCTGGGGGCTAGAAGCTACTCACAAGACAAGCCATTTTGTAGTTTTCAGATGCAGCTCTAGCTCTTGGCCTGCGAATTGTAGGGAGATCCAGTGATCAGTCTTGGGGGGTAATCGCTCTTGCTTTAACCTCCCTGCATCTGGATTGTGATCTAGGGTGGAAGTCATGGGTGGGTTTACAGCTTGCCAGAAATGGAAGTTGTCCCCCATACGTTCGGGACGAAAATTCCTCTATCTGGCCTTAAAGGCATAGTGTGGCAACAAGCCCAAAAGTCAAGTAATTAAGTGACAACATGCCAAGGCAAAGGAAACAGAAAAATGCAACCCTAGACTCCTATTTTGGGGGCATAGAGTGGGAAAAGGACTGTGAGGTCAGAAGTCCTGTTCCAAAAGCCCCAGGGAAAAACATGAGTGGGTTGCAGGCCATAAAGGACCTTAAGAAGGACTTTAAAAATCAAATAAGAGAAGTGGAGGAAAAATTGGAAAGAGAAATGAGAAGGATGCAGGAAAAGTATGAAATGAGGGTCAACAGCCTGACTGAGGAAAACAACACCTTAAAAAATAGACTAACGCAAATGGCAAAAGAGGCCCAAAAGAGAAATGAGGAGAAGAATGCCTTAAAGAGTCGAATTTGCCAGAAGGAAAAAGAATCTCAAAAGCTCACTGAGGAGATTCATTCCTTCAGAGTTAGACTGGAGCAAATGGAAGCTAGTGACTTTATGAGAAATCAAGATGCTGTTAAGCAGATCCAAACAAATGAAAGATTAGAAGGCAATGTGAAATATCTCATGGGAAAAACCACTGACCTGGAGAATAGGTCCAGGAGAGACAATTTAAAAATTATTGGACTACCTGAAAGCCATGATCAAAGAAAGAACCTAGAAATCACCCTTCAAGAAATTCTCTCAAGGAAAACTGCCCTGATGTTTTAGATCCAGAGGGCAAAATAGAGGTTGAAAGAATCCACAGATCACCTCCTGAAAAAGATCCCAAAAAGAAAACTCCCAGAAATGTTATAGCCAGGTTCCAGAATCCCCAGATCAAGGAGAAAATACTACAAGCGGCCAGGAAGAAACAATTTCAATATTGTGGAAACACAATCAGAATAGCCCAGGACCTGGCAGCTTCTACACTGAGGGATCGAAGGGCATGGAATATGTTATTCCAGAGGGCAAAAGAACTGGGAATGAACCCAAGGGTCACCTACCCAGCAAAACTGAGTATTTTGTTTCAGGGGAAAATATGGTCATTCAGTGGAACAGAGGACTTTCAAGCATTCTTGAGGAAAAAACCAGAGTTGAATAGAAAATCTGACATCCAGACACAAGAAGCAAGAGATGCCTGAGAAGGTAATCAGGGAAAAGAAATCAAAAGAACTTATCAAAGTTGAACTATTTACATTCCTATATGGAAAAGCAATAACTGTGACTGATGATATCTTTCTCACTATGAAAATAATGGAAGAAGGGTGTGTGGTTCACATGAATACATGTGGGAATGTGTGTGTATATGGTTACAGTTATATATGGATAGAGGGCACAGGTTGAATTTATTGGGAAGGGAGAATACTCAAGGGATGAAATTATGAGGTGAGAGACGAAAGTGGCAAGAGGAGATGGGGAGAGACAGGGTAGGGTAAATTATCTCATGTAGAAGAAGCAAGGGGAAGTGTTTGCAAGGGAGGGGGAGAATAAGGAAGGCTAAAAAGGCAAAACCACATTCACATTGAATTTGGTTCAGGGAGAGAATGACATACATACTAAACGGGATATCTCAACCTGCAGCAGAATAGGGGGAAGGGGGATGAGAGGAGGGATGATGGATGCGAGGGCATCCTTGGGGGGAGGGGAGGTTGGAAGTACCCACTATAGAAGAGGGACAGGATCATGTAGGGAATGGACCAGGTTGGAGGGGGGGATGAGTGGGAGGGAATTATAAGCAGCTTTGTACAATATATCTACTATGATAATGTTTTGCATAGCTATACATGTACAATATATACTGAATTACTTATCTCCCCAGAGGGAATGGGTGACAAGGGAGGAAGGAAATGGATTTGAAATTCGAGGTCTTAACATTAAATGTTTCAAATAGATATAAATACTATTATTAATACTCTTTTGCTTGTAATTGGGAGATAAGATGTGCAGGCATTGGGACACAAAGATTCACCTTCCTCTAATGGAAAAGTCGAAGGGGTTATGGGAAAAGGTATGGGAGAGAGCAGATTGGAGGAAATGATATCTTGCGGGACTACTATTCTGGGAGGGTGGGTAGGGGAAAAACAGGGGGAGAAAATGATTGTAACTCAAAATCTGGTGGAAATGAATGATGTAAAACAGAAGTTAATAAAGCATTTGTTTAAATATTAAAAAAAAATTAGAATTGTGCAAGGGGAAGCCGGTGACATTATAAGGAAGAAAGAAATAAAACAAAATATATATGATGGAAAAATAGAAAATAATGTGAAACACCTCACAGGAAAAGTAACTGATCTAGATAATCAGTCTACCTGAAAGCTACAACTGAAAAAGATTCTTGATGCAATAATACAAGAAATGATTAAAGAAAATTTTCCAGAAGCATTGGAAAGGAGGGAAAATAGAAATAGAAAAAATCCATTGATCATCACTTAAAAGAGATCCTATGAGTCAAACTCATAGGAATATCATAGGCAATTCTGAAACCCCCAGTTCAAGGATGATATGTAAAACAAAAAGAATAAAACAATTTAAATATTATGGTGCCACAATTAGAATCACACAACATATAGAAACAGAGACATTAAAGAACCCCAGGTCTTGGAATAGTATATATCAGGGAGCAAAAGAACTAGGTCTCCAGCTAAAAATATCATACCCAGAAGAGGTAAGTTTAATCTTGAATGAAAAAAATGTGCATTTGATCAGTGGTCAGACTTTCAAGACTTTGTTAAAAAAAAAAACAAACAACCTGAAATTAATAGAAAATTTTACATACAAGAGTCAAGAGAAATATAAGGTACATACCAAAGACTAATTAAGAGATATTCAATAAGGACAGACCATTTATTTTTTATATATGTTGAATATAAAATGTTGGGGCAGCTAGGTGGTGCAGTGAGTAAGAGTGCTGGCCTTGGAGTTGGGATGACCTGAGATCATATCCGGGCTCAGAAAATGAGCACCCACACACAAGTAATTACTGGCCGTGTAACCTTGAACAAGTTACTTAACCCCCAATGCTTTAAAAAAATGTTTAAAATTCTTATTAATAATTGGTTAGCTCATAAGAAAGATTGGGGAAAATATGAGGATGATATGGATTTAAAAAGTAAAACTATTTAGGAACAGCTAAAAAGAGTAAATTATTTTATAAAAATGAGGTGCAAAAGCAAGAATCAAGACAGAGGAACTAGATAGAAAAGGAGGGCTGGTAGTTCTGCTCATCTACTTTCATCAGGAGTGAGTTTAAGAGGGAATAATACATATATATATTTATAAGAGTATAAAAGTCTTTTAAATTCAGAAGAAATAAAATGGCAGGGACATAGTGAGGGAGGAGAGGACAAGGAGGGATATATAGAAGAGAGGGAGAGGGAAAAGGTAAAAAGGGGAGTCGATAGAATGGTGTTTAGATTTATGAGAATGGGAGGATTAGGGAGGGATCCTTAAAGGGTGTAAGTGATAGGAGAGCAAGGTAGTGGAAAAAAGTAAAGTAAAGTAGGCAGGAAGCATAGGAAACAAGAGATATGCACAAACATAAAAACAAAGATCAGGAGTAGAATTTGTTTGTGAATGTATATGTTTATATATGCATGTATATAATGTATATGTGTATGTATATATATATATATATATATAACTATAGAGGAACAAATCACAACTTAATTGTAGCCTTTGTGGGGGTGGGGGAACGTAAAAAAGGAATAAAGTAAAAAAGTACAGAGCAGAGAAAAAAGAAAACATACAAGGAAGCAAAGAAAAGATGGACAGTTCTCAATAAAATGTGTATTATTTATCATACAGGCTGTCTTGAAATGAAAATTGATTGTTACATATTTTAGATCCTCTCTTATGTTCTGCTATGCATATGACATGCCTTTTTTCTTACTTTGTATTTAAGTTTTATGATATGTTTTTGTTTCTTTTCTCTATTCTGTATTTGTGTGCTGGTGTTTGATTCTTTTTTTTTTTAAACAAATGCTTTATTAACTTCTGTTTTACATCATTCATTTCCGCCAGATTTTGAGTTACAATCATTTTCCCCCCATTATTCCCCTACCCAACGTCCCTGATTAGCAGTCCCACAAGATATAGCTTCCTCCAATCTGCTCTCTCCCATACCTTCTCCCATACCCCCATCAACTTTTCCATTAGAGGAAGGTGAATCTTTGTGTCCCAATGCCTGCACATCTTATCTCCCAATTATAGGCAAAAGAGTATTAATAATAGTATTTATATATACATTTGAAATATTTAATGTTACGACCTCGAATTTCAGATCCATTTCCTTCCTCCCTTGTCACCCATTCCTTCTTGGGAGATAAGTAATTCAGTATATGTTGTACATGTCTAGCTATGCAAAACATTATCATGGTAGATATATTGTACAAGGCTGCTTATAATTCCCTCCCACTCATCCCATACCCCATCTGGTCCATTCCCTACATGATCCTGTCCCTCTTCTATAGTGGGTACTTCCAACCTCCCCTCACCCTAAGGATGCCCTCCCTTCCATCATCCCTCCTCTCATCCCCCTTCCCCCTATCCTGCTGCAGGTTGAGATATCCCATTTAGTGTGTATGTCATTTTCTCCCTGAACCAAATTCAATGTGAATGTGGTTTTGCCTTTTTAGCCTTCCTTATTCTCCCCCTCCTTTGCAACCACTTCCCCTACATGAGATAGTTTACCCTACCCTGTCTTCCCCCATCTCCTCTTGCCACTTTCGTCTCTCACCTCATAATTTCATCCCTTGAGTATTCTCCCTTCCCAACAAATTCAACCTATGCCCTCTATCCATATATAACTGTAACCATATACACACACATTCACATATGTATTCATATGACCACACCCCTTCTTCCATTATTTTCATAGTGAGAAAGATATCATCAGTCACAGTTATTGCTTTTCCATATAGGAATGTAAATAGTTCAACTTTGATAAGTTCCTTTTGATTTCTTTTCCCTGATTACCTTCTCAGGCATCTCTTCCTTCTTGCGTCTGATGTCAAATTTTCTATTAAACTCTGGTTTTTTTCCTCAAGAATGCTTGAAAGTCCTCTATTCCACTGAATGACCATATTTTCCCCTGAAACAAAATACTCAGTTTTGCTGGGTAGGTGACCTTGGGTTCATTCCCAGTTCTTTTGCCCTCTGGAATATCATATTCCATGCCCTTCGATCCCTAAGTGTAGAAGCTGCCAGGTCCTGGGCTATTCTGATTGTGTTTCCACAATATTGAAATTGTTTCTTCCTGGCTGCTTGTAGTATTTTCTCCTTGATCTGGGGATTCTGGAACCTGGCTATATTATTTCTGGGAGTTTTCTTTTTGGGATCTTTTTCAGGAGGTGATCGGTGGATTCTTTCAACCTCTATTTTGCCCTCTGGTTCTAAAACATCAGGGCAGTTTTCCTTGAGAATTTCT
>WOXC01008125.1:0-170584 GCA_011680675.1 Gymnobelideus leadbeateri
CTTTGTGCTTCAGCCCTCAGTGAAGTCAGGCTATGATTCCTGTCTCCTGAAAGGGATTGTGACTTTTCACCAAATATTCATGCACACCAACACTACTCATGCCAGACAAGGTTTTGGTGACCACCAAATATTCTTTGTTTATACATCGATACTGAACATATGTATAGGAGGTGCCGGGAAATGGAAAGGGATAATCCTAACTAGAAGGAAAATGGTACAAATGAACTTTGACAGCTTGGGTTACAGCTAGAAAATTCAGGTTTTTGTCTCTCCTGTCTCTTTCTCCTCTGTTCCTCTATGTTCAGTAAGACTGCAAGGTCAGTAGCAAGCATCCAATCATTTCTGACTTCCATCCTCCTCCTCCTACACTGCAACCAGAGTCCTAGAAGGACAGTTGTGCCTGTATGTAAAAATGAGAGGTGGCTCAATCCTGCCAGGGGCACTTCATCCTGCATAGTGCAAGATGCAGGACAAATTCCTTTCTTTTGGCTTTCAGTTCTCTGAGTCTCCAAAGTCAAATTCAATCAGAAGTCTGGTAAAGCCAAGCACAAGCAGCTTTCCAGGGGACTTCTGTTGTGAACCCCTTTCAAGTTTCTGATTACATAATATAGTGAATTTTCTATTTATTCAATAACAAATCAGAGCAAAACATTCACAGACAATCAAGGTACAACATTCACAATGTTACAGCTTATCACAGAAAATCAAAATACAGCATTCACCATGTCACAACTCAAGAAATTATCACTAAAATGGCCCCACAGTTTTCACCAATGTGGTCACATAGTTTTCAATAGTTATTTAGTAATTCAATAACAAAATGAGGTCAGGAAGAGTGAGAAGTGACTGAAATGACTGAACAATAGCATCCACAAAATTGTAGGGTTCATTCAACTTCAGACAGATTGTAAATATATTAAATCACGTTCATAATACAAATAAAATAAACATATGGATATATTAAGAGATGACCAAGTATTATTGAAAAAATCTAATCCTCATTTGTCTTAGATATTCTAGGATAAATGTAACTTTGGGGCTAGGTGGCACAGTGTATAGTGTACTGGCCCTGGAGTAAGGTGGATCTGAGTTCAAATCCAGCCTCAGACACTTGACACAAAACTAGCTGTGTGACCTTTGGCAAGTCACTTAACTCCAATTGCCCTATCTTCCATTCTCCAAAATGCAAAATAAATAAATAAATAAATAAATGGAACTGTCTTTAATCTACTATATAATACCTATCTAAATCCAAGCATATTATATAATGAGGAAAAGTTAGAGGCCTTTCCAATAAAATTATCATTAAAGAAAAATGTTCATTATTGACACTATGATTTCATATGGTTCTTGAGATGCTAGCTTTTGTATTAACACAATAAAGGAAGAGGTAATGAATGTAGAAAAAGTGTAAGTATAGCATCATTTTTTGTAGGTGATATGATGATTTCTTCAGAAAACTCTAGAGAGTCAAATAAAACATTCAAGTAATTGATTAATTCAGCAATGTTCCAAATAAACCTGGCAGGAAGAAGTATAAACTTACTCATAATAACTATGGAGGCTTTATAATATTTGGAAGTTTATCTACCTGGGTGCAACAAGGCAAATCCAAAACACTCTGCTGAAATAAATATGGAATGAATACTGGAATGGATACAAGATAGTTTTGGATAGGTGTGGCCACTATAATAAAAATGACAACACTATTTAAATTAATTTAGTTAAATGATACTGTATCAACCAAACTACCAAAGTTATATTTTATAAAATTAGAAAGATAATAAATAGCATTATATGGAAGAATAAAGGATCAAGATCACAGTGGTAATAATGCAAAGAGAGTGGCAAGGCAGGGGCTTGTCAATACAAGATTACAACCTGTATTATAAAGTACTAATCATTAAAATGACTTGGCACTCCATAAGCAATTGAGAGGTTTGTCAGTGAAACATTTTAATAGGAAGCAGCAAACAATCACAGTAACAGTGTTTGATAAACTGAAAGACTCCATTTACTGGGGGAGGGACTCAATATTGAATAAAAATACTTAGGACAATGGCCAGCAGTCTGTCAAAAAACAGTTTTGAAACAACATCTTACATCACACACTAAGATAATTTTTAATTCTAAATATAGACATGACTTAGATATACATGGTCACAATCTAACCAAATGAGAGCACCAAGGAAGAAATTAACTTTCAGATCTCTAAATAGGGGAAGTGTTCAGGACGAATCAAGCAATAAATAGGATCATAGAAGATAAACTGTAAAATTGTAATACCATAAAATTAATCAGTCAGTCAGTAAGCATTCATTAAGTGCCTACTGAGTGCTAAGCTCTGGGGATATATGTGTGTGTGTGTGTGTGTGTGTGTGTGTGTGTGTGTGTGTAAAAAGAAATAAGACTGCCCCAGCCCTCACCAAGCAAAAGAGAACACAGAAAAGGAAGCTGAAAAGTTGGGGGAGGTGTCAGGACAGGTCCTGCACAGGGGAATGGTAGGAAAACTAGGGAAGCCCCAAGAATGAGATTATTTCAGCAGAGCTATCTATTTTACATGAAAGTTTTCTGCATCATAGCTCTGCCCCCCAATCAGAGGGATAGAGGGTGGTGATAAGTGTAATACCAAGGCTGATGGAATCTTAGAGGGTGATGATTTTCTCAATAAGGAGCTTCCTGAGCCATGGGGGAAAATTTAGTAAGGAAGATCCCAAAGTAGTACACCCAAATAAGAAATGATTTGTTGGTTTTGCAGATACAAATGCAGTGTAGGTAAAATCAGAAGGGAACAATAACTGGGGAGGGGGGGGTGCAATTTTTGCAGGAAATTTTTCTGATAAAGGTCATATATTCAAATTTTGTAAGGAATGGATTCAAATTTATAAAACTAAGCATAATTTAGCAATAGATAAAGTTAGTAGCAAACAATTTTGAAGAGAAGAAATCTAAGCTGTCCACAACCATTTGAAAAATATACAGAATCATTAAGAATGAGCAAAACTGAAGTCAAACAGCTTTAGAAGTTGTGGATAAACAGAAATGCTAGTGCATTGTGGGTGAAGGGGTAAAGTGATCTGGAAAGCAATTTGCAAGTGTGATCCCAAATGCTGTTAGCTTGTAGATGCCCTTTCTCCCTGGTGTTCCACCCCTGGACTTAAATTCTATCACAAAGACATTCCAAAAAGTGGAAATAGATTGAGATATACAACAATATTTATAGCAAGACTCTTTTCATGGTAGCTAAAAATTATAATACAAGGTTGTGTTCTCCTACTAGCAGATGGCTAAAGAAACTGAGGTTTATGAATGTAATGGAATATTATTGTCAAAAGAAAGAAAATAATGGGCAGTTTATTTTTTTGTGCAACATTTGCATTTATTCCAATAAGACAGGACAGAGCTGGTCTCAGACCTCAGCCTTCTCAACAGTAAGAACAGGTTAGAAGGCCAGAGGTCTCAAGGCCAGGAAGGAGGCTAGCGAAAACCAAAGATTTAGAGGAAAGGGAGAATCTTAGAGATTAAGCTTAGGCTGTAGCAGGTTAAGGCAAAGGCTGGGTGATGGGGCTGATCGTATGGGGATACCCAGGGTAAGTGAGGGGACCTCCCTCCACCCCCAGGGACGGATTTAGCGGAAGTAGTCGGGGGATTCCCGGGCAACGAGGTTCCAGGCCTCGTCAAAGGCCTGCACCACCTCAGGCTCTAGGGGGCCGTCGTCTGTCTGGGTCGTCATGTTCTGCTGCAGCTGATGAAGGCTGGTCATGCAGAGGAAGACAGCGTCTCCACAGGAACTCTGGAGCTGGGAGTGGTGGTAGATCCATCTCAGGGCTGCTGAGGTCATGCTGGGAGGGTTGTTAGCATAAGATTCTGCCAGGGCCTTCTCCACAAGAGCAATGGCTTGGAAGTGATGCCTCTTCCAGAAGCGATTACGGTAGGTTTCAGCCCAGGTATTCCCACAGTTCCGGCTCTTAGGCTGCTTATTTTTGTCCCTGTCATCATATTTGTACTTGCCAGTCAGGAGGCCACCAGCCAAAGGGTTATAGGCATAGAACTGCAGTCCATAGCGACGCAGGCAGGGGAACAGCTCCGTCTCCACCTGCCTGGTGGTGGCGTTGTACATGCCCTGGTACACAGTGGGGGGGATCCAGCCATTAATTCTGCAGAGGGTACAGATTTCAGCCACTTCCCAGGAAGCGTAGTTAGACAGGCCCAGCTCTAGGAACTTACCCTCCTGGTGCAGCTCATTGCAAGCCCACAGGGTCTCCTCCACAGGCGTGCTGCGGTCTGGTGCTTGCAGGTAGAAGAGATCCACCCTGGCGCACTGCATGCGGTGCAGGGAGGCCTCCAGCTGCGCACGGAGACTCTCAGCCCCCAGGGTCTTCCCATCCCAGGGATTGGCTTTGGTGGCAGTTTTCACCCGGCCATCATCCGCCTGCCTCAGGCGCGCGCCACCCACGATAGTATCGGACCGGCCATCGCTGTAAACGAAGGCCGTGTCCAGCTCCCTGTGGTTGCGCTCTAGGAAGACGCGCATCGCTTCAAGCCTTTCTGACCTGTTCAGGCGGTGGACGGTATCCATCGGGGCCATCGCAGCGTTCGGCTGGACCCGGGCCACCGGGAGTTGGGCATGGTGAGACATCGGGTCTGCGGCAGCGGCGGCGGCGGCGGCGGCGGCGGCGGCGGCGGCAGCGGCAGCGGCGGCGCTGGTGCTGGGCATGTCGGGGTCCGCGCTGGCCATGGCGGCGGCGATGGCCGGGCCGGCGGCTGCGGCGGTGGCAGCGGCGGCGGCGGCGGCGGTGGTGGTGGCGGCGGCTGCGGTGACAGAGGAGGTGGCGGAGACAGCACCAGCACCAACAGCAGCGGCTGCGACTGAGGCGGTGGCTGGGGCTGCGGCACTAAGACTGCGCAAAACCGCGTTTCCGGCGGCACATCTGCAGTGGAGGTAGGCGAGTCTCTGCGTGAGACATGAGCTCATCGTCTGGGGGTGGGGATGCTGCAGTGGTCTGGGGGTGGGGATGCGGCAGCGGTCTGGGGGTGGGGATGCGGCAGTCTCATTGCGCAGTTTCTGAAGACCTTCAAAATGGCATTCTGATTGACGCAATGTGAAGTGAGCCAAAGAAATGGCAGTGATTGAAACAGGGACAATAACATTATGGAGGAAAGACAATAGTGAAGGGCAGAACTCCGACCGGTGCCATGGATGGGGGGGGGCAATAGGTTTTACAGGGACTCTGATCAAGATCAATGACCAGAAACCCTGCCGGTCAGTCTGGAGGGGATTCACCCGGCTCGAGCATTCTGAGTCAAGCTGGTAAAAGCTCATGTTACGTTTTACAGGGGCAGGGGTTCTTAGGGAACCTGCAACCTTAAAGAAGCCATAGGCATGGTTTACAAAGAGTTACCACAGCAAATCAGAGGTCAGTCGTGCTAACTAGGTGAGTAAGGGTGGAAGTAGGGAGGAGTTAAGGAGTGATCGGTGCTTAAAGAAACACGCAGTTTTAATGTCAGCTGCAGGCGAATTCACTGGGAAATAGCCCGAGGGGGGCTACCTGGAGGTGTTGTTTTAGGCCTAAAAAGCCACTAAGGTCAGCTAGCAGTCAGGGCTGACTGAGAAGTGCCCAGTCTGCCACCCATCCGTGTCATGTTTGGCAAGATGGATGTTGGGAACCAAGGCTAAGGGAGACTCAGTATGGGTATAATTGGGGTATAATATAATAATAACTAAGGAGTTAACCTATAGATAGGGCATTGAGGGATTCATGGTGCAGCTGGCCACCCTGCTAGGGGAGATAACATTTGCCTAAGCTAAAACGTTTATAGGTGGTTTAGTGAAGGATTCATAGGTAGCTTGTTATTGTTCCAAGCAGAGATAAACAGTTCATGAGTTGTTGCTGGGCAGAGTGCTGGCAGGGGGGAGGGGCAGAGTTAATGCTCTGAGACTGGGGAGGGGGAAATGTGATTTTACAGACTGCTTTTACGATTTGATTTTACAAACTGATGCTACAGACTTAGTATTACAGACTGATGTTACAAACATAGATCCCAAGCACTCCATCACCATGATAAACCCTAAATCTAAAAGATGGAAGAGGAAAGACACCACTTAGACCTGTCAGAGATGTGACTAACTCACAGTGCAGAGACACATACAATTTCAGACATGATCAATGGGGGGATTTGTCTTATGACCTATGCATGTTTGTAGGGAGGAGGGGCAACCTGAGAGACAGAAATCACAAATCCTTGCTAAAATAAATGAGCAATTTTTTTTTAATTGCCTTTAGACTCTTTGGTAAATTCTTGCTCATGGTCCTTTTGAGTTGTCCCCTATGATGTTGTCTCTGAGACCAAAGGGAGCCACAGCACGTATAGTTCAGCCCCTTCTCAGCCACTGCCTGGGGCACAGAGGGGTTAAGCTCCTTGTCCCCAGCAGCAGAACTGAAAGGTCAGAATCAGGATCTGAATGTGGCTTCCTGGCTTTTAGGTGGGCTCTCTACCCACAATGCAACACTGCCACCCATCCAATCTCAGCCATTGTCAACATTCATCCTGCAGGAATGAATTTTTTTTTAATTTTTAAAGAAACTGTCATTGTGGAGGTGAAGCCAAGATGGCTGAGCCAAGGCAGGGGTTGGCCTGTGCTCTCCCCAACCCTTCTGAACACCTTCAAATAATGCCCTAAAACCAATTCTGCAGCAGCTGAACCCACAGGAAGGCAGAGAGAAACCACCTTCCAGTCCCTGGCCCCTCAGAAGGTGGGCAGGAAAGTCCTGTCAGGAAGGAAAGTGGTGCAGCCCAGAGCAGGCCATGACCCCCTCCCCCAGCGGGCCTTGTGGGCCCCTTGGCAGTGTAGTGGCTGCTCCCTGAACTCTTGGATGCTGGACTGGAACAGCTCTCTTTGCTGGCCCCAGGGCAGAACCCTCTTGCTTTGCCCAGCCTTGGACCCAGGTCACAGTCCGGGCGGAGGAGCAGCACTAGCACATCAGAGCTGGGGGTCACAGTGGAGCAGGGACCCTCCTCGCAATTCCAGGGCAGAAAAGAGAGCTTGTTGTGGCTCTTGGAGCATAGTACAGGCCAGGAGAGGAGTGAACACCCCCACTTAGAGCATGCCACCTTGGAAGAACTGTCCTTTAGTCGTGTTCTGACTCTTCAAGTGACTTGCCCAGGGTCACAAAGCTAGTAAGTGTCTGAGGCTGGATTTGAACTCAGGAAGATGAGTCTTCCTGGCCTTAGGCCTGGCACTGTGCCACCTACCTGTCTGATGAGAGAGTGCTTAGAACTCACAGAGCTGTGCGCTAGAAACACTTAAAAATAATTCTCTCTCTCCCTCTCTCTCTCTCTCTCTCTCTCTCTCTCTCTCTCTCTCTCTCTATATATATATATATATATATATATGTGTGTCTGTGTGTGTGTGTGTGTATACATATATATACGTATGCACATGTATGTATATATAACTTTATTTCAATACAATTTGTATCAGGTCTTTGTTGTTGTTATAAATTAAACTTAGATCCTGCAACACAAAACCCAGGACAGAACATGAAAGCAGAGTGGCTTATATGGATAAAGGAAAAATGAAGATCAAAAATACAATTCAGTATATCACCATCATTAGGAAAGACAAGTATTGATGTTATTATCATTGCCAATGAAGGTAGAATCTTTTTAAAAAGTAGTTTTAAGTTGACAGAACTTGAATGGCATTACCTTTGTTCTTTGAAATCCCTGCATTATTAGGACATTTGCAGTGATTAAAGTAAAAATTAGTTTCAAAAATCTTAAAAGAAACAAAAGCCTAGAGTGTCAGATTCGTGTGGGGTCCTAAGGCATAGAATGACAAGGCTAATAGTGAGCTCAGAATACAGAATGTCTAGTCTGGGAGATGACACAGAGAATAGTGTCAGACCTGGCTGGCCATTTGGAAGAAAGGATATCAGTGATGGGAGATCCCTTACACAGTAGAAGGTCTGAAGGAAGAGAGGCTGGAACAACAGGGGGTGTTGAGGATTGAAGGGCCCTCAAAATACAGGCTTTAAGGCTGGGAAAGCCCCTGGCCACTATTACCCCCTGTTATCCTCATCACAAACCAATGAGGTGGGTATCATTTGGGAGGAGAGGCAAGGGAGGCAGGGAAAGCTAAAGAGCCTCTCCCAATGTCACAGACCTGGGAAGTGTCAGGGGTCATGTTTGAGGTCAGCTGTTTCTGACACCAGGCCCAGGGCTCTAAGCCCTCTGTCAGTTTGCGGCCTACACTGAGGCACATGGCCTTGGACAAACAAAACTCTTGGAGCTTCAGTCTCCTTTGTAAAATAGGGATAATAATACCACCCAGGGGGGGTGGGAGAATCAAATGGGATCCTACTTGTGTAGCCCAGGCTTGGAGCTACTCTTCCAATCCACATTCACTCTGGCAGCTCAGCTTCCCAGAGGGCTTCAGGGTTTTAGAGGTAGCCCTGAGGCTCTGTGAAGGAGGGGGTGGTCATGGCTCAAGGTCCCCTGACACTGTGCTTCCTCCATGGTTAGCAATTGAAATAATTAACTCACTTGACTTAATTACCTTCAAGGATTACATACATATGTACTACTGTGATTCTATAAAAAAGTGTCCTTTCCAAGCAACCAGCACACACACCCAGCCCCAAGTCTGTGACAAACTTTCCCCCTTACAGTCTTCTACCCCTAGGGTGGCCCTGGGGTGGTGGAGAACACTGGAGAAGGGCAGTGATTTGCCTTCACTCTTTCTGGGCTCAATCAGCCCTACTGGGACTTATTAAATGGCTCCAGTATTCCAGGTAATGAGCTCAAGCTCTACTCTGGGATTTAAATTTTTCTTCAGCTGAAATAAAGCGAGCCTTATGTTTGCTTTGTTGCAAATAACACTGGTTGTAACTGTGGCTCAAGATCTGTGTTCAAATCCTGCTTCTTATGCTCTGAATCTATGTGACCCTGGGCCAGGCACTATTCCTCCCTATATCTCAGTTTGCTCAGCTGCAGAACCAGTAGATTGGACTAGATGGCTTATGAGGTCATTTGCAATTCTAATGCAACAATCCTCTGACCAGTCTTGCTAAGTGTACCTGTAAGGATGCCCACCAAGGACAGAATACCATAGGGTACATTTACTCCTAAAGCAACAATGAAATGTTTATAGAGTTATATTGTTACAGCAGTGACTCGAAGTGTTTCTTGGAATTGTAACACTTTCTGATTTTTCTTCAAGAGGCAGAAATATCTTCCTTCTTCTTTGTACAGAGATGGGGGACTAGAGGTACAGAATATTTTATGTGTGTATGTGTATGTATATATACATAATATATAATATATTATTTATTATATATACATTATATATATATATCATGATAATCATTAAATATCATTTTTTGGCCCTCAATAAGATCCAAAGCCTGATCTCATCAGACTGTTTTACTTTAAAAATGCCCTTTCTGTGTCTGTAAATTGCAAGACAAGATAAGGTTGACAATGGTTATTCTCCCTGTTTGTGACAGGATGCCTAGAAAGTCAGAATAATAGAATTTCTCTTATCATGGGGGCATCCTCCAGACTTCTGGGGCTGGGGGTGGGGGGGAGAAGAAATATAGACATCCTGAGATTGTAAATTCTAACTGAATGGAATAAAAGTGAAAACTTCTCAGGTTACATTCCTGAAATCTGAACAGAATTGTAATAAAGTAAATAAAGTGTATTAAAGTAAAGACTTAGTAACCTGGGCTTGGACCCTTGCCTTACTTCCCTGGTCATAAGTTGAAGTTTTTGCTCAGACCCTGGAAATTTAACCACAGGACCAAATGTTCTAGACTTGTTTCCACTGGCCACCATCTGACAAATATGAAATTGGAACTCCTGTTGCTGATGTCAGGGCAGGTCACTATGTCCTAAAATCCCCATGATTCATACAATTTTGTCTACTTTCATATCTATATTTATATTGTTAGAACATTTATCTTCTGCCTTCATATCTAAGTTGATAGTGATGATGTATTTTGTCTGTTTCCATGTCTGCTAGACATGTACCTTCTGCTTTTTGATATTACTTCTGAAGTAAAATTGTGTGCCTCAGTTCCTAATTAATGGAAACAGGACAGAACAAGAGAGCAGCAGAAAGGGGTGGTCTTTTGGGTACATAAACAAGTTTTGTATTTGGTATTCTGACTCTCCTAGTACTGCCTCGAGTAGGGAGACCACCCTTCTTACAAGAAGAAATAATTAAATAAATCCTTCCTGTCTCTACTTGGAGATATATCTGCTTATTTTATTCTGGGCTAGGGTGATTCTTGTCCCACACATAACTGACACTATTTTGTCTATTGTCTTGTCAATCTGTATTTACAACTAAGAAACTTCCTTTCCCCTGGTATGGATAGAAACATATGGAGACCATAAATCTGAGAGACACAAACATCCTGGGTTTTTCCTTAAACATATAAAAAATTTTGTCAATGTTGTATCAGCAGTATGTGAGATGAAAGAGTTTGGAGTCTGAGTCTGAGATCAGAAAGGACCTGCCCCTGTCGCTCAGATGGCATCTGCCAGGGAGAGAGCAACATGTGGAAGCAAGCCCGTGGTTATATACCTTCTAACACAGAAGCCCCAACCCCAGCTGGCTTTAACTCTCATTGGTGGGGAGGCCAGCTCACAATCTAAGTGTGAGAATCTCTCTCAGAGACAAAGGACAGGGAAACATGTGGGTGTCCAGTGCAAGGCCAGGAAAGGAGTTTGGTCCTTTTTTTGGCATATCTTTTGCTGAGTTGGCACCGTCTCCATGGCTCTAAGTCCAAGATTCCTATAAGGTCAGGTGACTTCTGAACTTAGGCCTAGTGGATGCTGAAGCCACTCTAGATTTGATTTTTCAGAATGGGGGAAAATTCACTGCAGGTTATCCCTCACAGAAGTCAGAACTTAGGTTTTGGCTCTGTGGAGCACATAACTGCTGGCTTTAAGGGAAGGAATGATGAAAATGTCTATCACCAACCTGTTTGTCTCCTTTAACCAAACTTTCAGGTTAAATATATATATATATAAACATGTACACACATATACATATATTGTTATATCCTAGATATATTATATATTTTATATGTATATATGTATATAGATAGATAGATAGATATTCAGATGTGGTCACAGTGTGAGTCACTTTGGATTTTCATCTTTCTCCATTCCAAATGACAGTCTATAGGGAAGCAGGAATTAAGTGATATAGAATGAAAAAAAAGGAAAATGAAACCAGGAACATGATCTACTGGGGAATGGGGTTGGTGTGCATTTTGAGTCACAAGGAACACGGATTCTAGTCCCTTCTCTGACCTTTACTAGATGTAGGACCATGGCAAGTCCCCTAACCTCTCAGCACTTCAGTTTCCTTATGTATAAAATAGGAAGGATAACATCTAAGGAATCTGTGACAATAAACAGACTTAGTCCCTGTGCAGTATAGGCTTGGAGCTGCCCACTCATCTCAGCAGGTCACTCCCTTGAGGGCACCTGCTACATCTCTCTTCAGGGTTTAGAGCTAGGCCTGATTTGGAGGCTCAAAGATCATGAAGCCCCAGTGCTATGTTTCCCTGGTAATGATCAGCCAGCATCATTTTTCTACCTGACTTAATTATGTTCCAGAAAAGGATATTTGCTGCAATGATAGAGTTGATATAAAAAAAATCCTTCTATCCAAATTCTGTGATACTCTTTCATAGGACTCCATATAATCTCCAAGGAAAAGGGGACTGAAGAGTTTTTCAGTGCACTTTTATATAATTAATAGTTAAGGGGCAAAGAAGAATGTAACTGGATCGAATAAATAGTGCTTGACTTGGTCTGATATTTTTGCAGATCCCCTGGCTGGCCTATAGCCTAGTTGGGTGCCTGGGCATCAGGGCAAGTGTGGATTGATCTCAAGATAGATATCATGGGGCCTGTGAGTATGTGCTTACTCACCAAGAGAAGCTCTCAGCTCAGGGGGGTTGGGAAGGAGGCAATGTAACATGAAATCCCCAACCTGAGTGCATGAAGGCTTCCCACAATGGTGTCTGGAGGTCAGGAGACTGAGGGTAGCTGTGAGTCTTCCATCCCTGTCCCAGTCCCACCCCCATCCCAGGAAGGTCATTTCCCCTCTTTAGGCCTTCATCCTTTTTTCTGGACCATGGACATCCTAATGCCTCCTTACTGCACAGGGGTCTTTGAGGTTTAAATGAGGCATGGGAAAGGTGCTTTGTAATCAATCCCTATAGGACCTTTGGTGTTTTCCATAGGATGCCTTAACCTTCAGAGACAAACATGAACAACTGAAGAGTTCAGTCACATACTTGGGCAAAGGGGCTTTTGCTGATTTAGCTAGGGGGTGGTCATTGTATTTTAATGGCAATGGTGAATGGAAAGCTTGTTTTTTCTCCTGCCTCAGGTCTTGTAACCACAGCTGCCTTAAATGATTTCTTATCCATCCTGGGCTGCTTGTTGGCTTCTCTCTAAGAATCTCTCTAGGGCTCTGCCGATCTCTCTGTCTCTGTATAGGCATTTATGTATATGTATACAGGTGCATACCTACTGCTCTTTTACAGCACCTAGAGATTTATTTGTGTGTCCAACTGATTGTTCAGAAGAAAGAAAGACCACACCCACCTCTCCTTTGGGCTGAGCGGAAAAAAACAGGAGCCTCATAAGTATCTACTTAGCATGAAAGCCAGCAACTCAGGATTTGGGGTTTCCTTGGAAACAGACCAGTCTCCATGGCAACTGGTGATTAGAATCAGGTGATGCTGCCTTCATAGACACTGAATACTTCCTCTGCAGAGACTCAGAGTCTGAAGGGAGGGGCTCCTGCCTAGGTCCCTTATTGAAATCTTTCTCTGCTCTAGAAACTATCAGTGAATCAATTGTTACTGCCAATATTTCTGATGAAGGCCTCATTTCTAAAATATTTAGAGAACTGAGTCAAATTTATTTTTTTAAAAAAAGTCAGTCCCCAATTGATAAATGATAAAGGGATATTGAACAGGCAGTTTTCAGATGAAGAAATCAAAGCTATCTATAGTCACTTGAAAAAATACCCTAAATCATTATTTATTAGAGAAATGCTATTTAAAACAGCTCTCAGGTACCATGTCACACCTGTCAGATTGATTTATCTGACAGAAAATACAGTAATCAAAGACTATTCTGAAAGGCTAATGATGAGAAATGCTATTCAGCTGCAGGGGAAAAAAATTGATGGACTCTGAATGCAGATCATATCATACGTTTAAAAATTGTCTTTTTCTGTTTTTGTTCTATATTTTCTTTTGCAACGTAACTAATATGGAAACAATGTTTTCGTGACTGCTAATCTGTAATTTATATTAAATTGCTTGCCATCTAATAAAAAACTACTTGAGATAATAAATACATTTGGCAAAGTTGCAGGATATAAAATAAACCCACGTAAATCCTCAGCATTCCAGTATATTTCTAATGAAATTCAACAGCTAGCGATCCCATTTAAAGTTATTGTAGACATTATAGAATATTTGGGAATCTACCTGCCAAAAGAAAGCCGGGACCTATATGATCACAACTACAAAACACTTATAACAAAAAAAGTCAGATCTAACTAATTGGAAAAACATCAATGGCTTGTGGCTGGGTCGAGCTAATATAATAAAAATGAAAATTTTACCTAAATTAAATTATGTATTTAGCACCATACCTATCAATTTCCCAAAGAAACTACTTTATGGAGCTAGAAAAATGGTAACAAAATTCATTTGGAAGAACAAATGGTCAAGAATATCACAGGAATTAATGAAAAGAAATGCTAGTGAAGGTGGACTAGCTATACCAGATTTCAATCTGTATTATAAAATAGCAGTCATCAAAACTACTTGGTACTGGCTGAGGAATAGAATAGTGGATCAATGGAATACACTGGGCAAAAGAGACTCAGCAGTCAATGACTATAGTAATCTATTGTTTGATAAACCCAAAGACCCCAGTTTTTGGGATAAGAACTCACTATTTGACAAAAACTGCTGGGAAAACTGGAATGTAGTATGGCAGAAACTGGGCATAGACCAATCTAACACCATATGCCAAAATCAAGTCTAAATGGGTGCATGATCTAGGTATAAAGGTTGATACTATAAGCAATCTGGGAAAGCAAGGAATAGTTTAGCTGTCAGATGTGTGGAGAGGGGAAGACTTTATGACCAAACAAGTATTAGAGAGCATTATAAAATGCAAAATGGATAATTTTGATTACATTAAATTGAAAAGCTTCTGTACAAACAAAGCCAGTGTAACCAAGATCAATAGGGAAGTGGGAAATTGGGAAAGAATTTTCACATCCTATATCTCTGATAAAGGACTCATTTCTAAAATATACAGAGAACTGAGTCAAATCTATAAGAATACAAGTCATTCCACAATTGATAAATGGTCAAAAGATATGAACAGGCAGTTTTCAGAGGAAGAAATTAAAGATAACTTTAAGTATATGAAAAACTGCTCTAAACACTATTGATTAGAGAAATGCAAATCAAAACAACTCTGAGGTACCAATCTCACCAGTCAGATTGGTTAAGATGACAAAACAGGAAAATGACAAATACTGGAGAGGATGTGGACAAATTGGAACACTTAATGCATTGCTGGTGGAGTTAACTGATCCAACCATTCTGGAGAGCAGTCTGGAATAATGCCCAAATGGCTATAAATAACTTCATACCCTTTGTCCCAGCAATACCACTTCTAGGGCTGTATCCCAAAGAGATCATAGAAGTGGGAGGAAAACCCATATGCACAAAAATATTCATACCAGCTCTTTTTGTGGTGGCAAAGAATTGGAAATTAAAGGGGTGTCCATCAATTGAGGAATGGCTGAACAAGTTGTGGTATATGAATGTAATGGAATACTATTTTGCTATAAGAAACGAGAAGCAGATGGACTTCATATTTACCTGGAGAAGCTTATACAAACTGATGCTGAGTAAGAAGAGTAGAACCAGGAGAAATTTGTACACAATTACAGACACAATGTGTGTTTGATGATCAACTTTGATAGACTGGACTCTTCTCAGCAATGCAGTGTTATAAGTCAATCCCAAAAGACTCATGATGGAGAGAGATGTCTACATCCAGAGAAAGAACTAGAAAGAACTGAGTTTGAATCCAGATTGAAGCAAACTATGTGATCTTTTTCTTGCTTGGTTTTGTTTCCTCTTTCCCATTGTTCATTCCATCTGATTCAGTCCTTCTGTACAACCTGTCTAATGTATAATGTGAAAGTATTTGCAGATCCTATACTTGATTGTAGGCCATCATGGGGGTGGGGAGAGCATGGAGAGAGAGAAAATGTGGAACTGAATCTCATAAACTAAAAGTAAATAAATAAAGACCAAAAAAATTTTTTAAAGTATAGTATCTTGGTGTATATTGGGATGTCTACTGATGAAAGCCTTTTTTGAAGTTGGGGTGAGGTGTATATCCAGTAATGGTGTCTCTGGTTGAAGTGGAGTGGATATTTTAATCCCTTAATTTGCATTATTCCAAATTACTTTCTAAAATGCTTATACCATCCCTTTGCTGTACCAAGGGTGCTTTAGTGTGCTTATCATTCTACAATCCCTGCAACATTGACAGATGTCATTCTTTAGGGTCTTTCCTAATTTGCAAAGCATGAGATAAATCCTCAGAGTGGCTTCAATCTGCCTTTCTCTTATTATTAGTGATTTAGAGCATTCTTTTTTTTGGAGGGCAATTGGGGTTTAGTGACTTGCCCAAGGTCACATGGCTAGATCTTTGTGTTACATGTCTGAAGCCGGATTTGAACTCAGGTCCTCCTGACTCCAGGACCAGTGCTCTATTTACTGCGTCACCTAACCGTCCTTGATTTAGAGCATTCTTTCATGTATTTGTGAACACTCTAAAATTATTCTTTTCACAACTATTTGCTCATATTTTTTGACCATTTATACTTTGTGGAATGGCTATTAATCATATGTACTATACATATATGTATGTTCTTTCTCTATCTTGAATACCAAATCCATATTAGGGAATTTTGACAAAAAAAAAAAGATTGTTTCCCTTTCAGTTAGTACTCTTCTTATCCAAAGTACATTGATTTTATTTCTGCAGAAGCTTTTCAATTTCATGTAATTAAAGTTTTCTATTTCATTTTTTAAAATAATTGCCTCTATTTCTTGTTTGTTTAAGATACCATATCTTACAGTTGTGTTAAGCAGATGATGTTTTTCTCTTCTAAACATTTTATAATATGATCATTAATAAAAGGATCTTGTTGCCTTTTGAAGGTGTTGGTTTTCCCAGTTTATTCCTAGGTAATTTACGTTTTCCAGTTTGTCAGACACTGTTTCATGGAGTTCCATTATTTCTGATTATCTCTTGTCTAGTGTGTTCCATAGATCGATCTCTCTATTTTTTTTAAATCAGTATCAGGTTGTTTTGATTATTGCTACATTATGATATTGTTGGAGATCTCCAAGTGCTATTACCCTTTCAATCTTATTTCTTTTTATTATGTTATTTAATATTTGAGATCTTTTGCTTTTGTAAATTATTTTTGTTATTGTTTATCAAGTTCATTTAGGACTTTAAATTCAATTAAATAAAAAAAACATTAAATTCAATACATTGTACTCACCATAACCTAACATTCAGACAGAGTAAAAATTAATCAGTCTAATTATCCACACTTTGGAAAATTTAAGGATTGCTACTGGAAAGCATGAATCTCAAATATATTTGTCAGATAAGTCTAAAATTATTTCATTTGAAAAAAACATATTTAATGCTCTTCATAGGAATAGATTACTAGAAAATATAATTCAACAGATGAACTTAAATGTTTTGTCCAACACAATGATGAAAGCATTTTAAGCTATTTGGATTTATTACAACTCTCTAATCGACCTTATAAAGAACTTATTTGATTATGGATAGATAGTGGAAAACTGAATGTTTTAAATGAAATTATAAACCATGAAATTGATTTGCATGATTTTCTAGATTTTTGTAGATAATAATATAGAATTAAGCAATGTTCCACTCACTGCAACTATATAATAGGCTTAAAAATAAAGTCACCACGATGCCATCCTTTTAGCCAAAGCTGAACCAGCTTTCCATTTAATAAATCATTTTTGAACTGGGGAAAAATAGGTTAAGAATAGGTCATGTATGTGGTATAATGAAACTAAATTTATTTGAAACAGAGTCAGCAAATCAAGATGCAACTTTATTTGTAAAACCATGTTTGAATTTCAACCATAGGTTTGCTATGGATATGGACAGAAAAGTTAAGCAAAATTTAAGAAAAGCATTCTGTGAGAATCACTTGGCTAAATGGAAATTATAATAAAGGATAATGTCTATATTATTATTATTTTCAAATTATGGGCTAGAATCCGTTACTTCAATAAAATGTTTAATAAAGTTATGTTTCTATATATGTACATATTATTTTATAAAACAAAGACTGCTGTCAATTTTTTTTTTACCAGAATAACATTCGACTTAGAATTCATCAGGGCTCAAGGTTATTACATGAACAAACACACACACACACAGATACACACAACCTTGCAGTATATAAATATATCATGTAATTGAAAGTTACTGTTGTAATCATTGTATTAAGTAATGGAGCTGTAATTTAAATATCTATCCTCTACCTCCAGTCAATCATTATACATTTATTAATCACCTATTATTAGCTAATACTAATTTACTAGTACTAATGGACTAATATTTGGGAATATAAAAAAGGCAAAAGATAATCCCTGCCTTTCCAGATTTTTCAGTTTAATAGGGGAGGTAATATGATGTTGAAAAAATAGAAAACCTCTGTACCAACAAGATATATAAAGTATAAATTGAATATATTCATCAGTGAGAAGTCACTAGAATTAAGGGAAAATGGGAAATGCTTCCTGTATAAAGTAGTATTTTAGGTTCCACTTGATGGAATCCAGGGAAGCCTGGAGGCAGAGATGAAGAGGCAGAGACTCCTGGGCATGGAGGACAACCAGACAAAATGGTCAGAGATGAGAGGTGGACTTTCTTGTTCTTGAAACAGCAAGGAGACAAGCATTATTGAATCAAGTAGTCATGGCAGTGGGGGAAGAGGAGTTTAAGTTTGAAGAGGACTGGAAAGGGATAGCAGATTGTTGAGATCTTTGAACACCAAAGGATCTTGTTTTTAATGATGGAAGAGATGGGGATCTACCCAAGTTTATTGAGAGAGAGAGAGAGAGAGAGAGAGAGAGAGAGAGAGAGAGAGAGAGTGTGTGTGTGTGTGTGCGTGTGTGTGTGTGTGTGTGTGTGTGTGTTTGTGTATGGTAACAGAGGGTGAAGGGAGGTGACATGGTCATCCCTGTACTTTCTCTGCCCATCTATCATGCCTGGAATTATTTTCCTCCTTACTTCTCACTAGTGGTTCCTATGTTTTTTTTTAAAATTAATTTATAAGTTTAGTTTCAGTTAACAAGATTCAATTCCATAGTTCCTTGATTTTCAAATTTCCTTTACTTCCCTCCCCCACCCCCCACAACAGCATATAGTCCAGTATAGGATCTGCAAATACATTCATATTAGACATTAGTCCAATTACAAAGGCGTATTGTACTAGGTGGGATGAAAAACAGTAAAGAAGAAATAAAACCAAACAATGAAAAGAAAAAGATCAATTAGTTTGCTTCCATCAGGATTCAAACTCAGTTCTTTCTAGTTATATCTCTGGATTTCACGTTTCTCTCTTTCTTGAGTCTTTCGGGATTGACATATCACTGTATTGCTGAGAAGAGTCCCGTCTGTCATAGTTGGTCATCACACATATGAAGTGTCTGTGATCATATACAAATTTCTTCTGATTCTACTCTTCTCCCTCAGCATCAGTTTGTATAAGCCTCTCCAGGTAAATATGAAATCTGTGTCCTCTTCATTTCTTATAGCACAATAATATTCCATTACATTCATATACCACAACTTGTTTAGCCATTCCCCAATTGATAGGCACCCCTTTAGTTTCCAATTCTTTGCAATCATGAAAAGAGCTGCTATAAATATTTTGGTATATTTGGGTCTTCCTCCCATTTCTATGATCTCTTTGGGCTATAACCCTAGAAGTGGTATTGCTGGATCCAAGGATATGAAATTATTTATAGTCCTTTGGGCATAATTCCAGATTGCTCTCCAGAATGGCTGGATAAGTTCACAACTCCACCAGCAACGCATTAGTGTTCCAATTTGCCCACATCCTCTCCAGCATTTGTCACTTTCTTGTTTTGTCATCTTAGCCAATCTGACTGGAGAGATGTGGTATCTCAGAGTTGTTTTGATTTGCATTTCTCCAATCAATAGTGATTTAGAGCATTTCTTCATATGCTTATAGATATCTTTAATTTCTTTCTCTGAAAACCGCCTGTTCATATCCTTTGACCATTTATCAATTGGGGGGTTCCTATGTTTTTTAAAGTTGCAATCACCAACTCCTCTTTCACTTGACACCTATCCCAAACCCTCCCAATTCTAGTGCCCTCCTCCAAATTAATTTCTATTTATTCTCTATACAGTTTTATTTTGTTTGCTTTTTGATTATCTAATTATGATTTTCTAATTGTGAATTTCATTGAACAAAACAGTACATTTGATGCTCTTCCTAGGAATATGTTGCTCAAGAATATAATTCAACAGATGAACTTCCATCTTTTTTCAGAGAGAAGGAATGATGAAATCATTTTTAGCTATTTTGATTCACTAGAATCTTCTAACTGGCCTTATGAAGAACTTACTTCATTATAGACAGATAGTGGGGAAATTGAAGGATTTTAATGAACTGCAAACCTAGAAACTAATTTAAATGATTTTCTGCATATTTGTCGATAAAAAAGTAGATTGAAACAATGCTCCACTTACCGCAACTTTATAATAGGGGGAAAAGTCATTACTATGGCATTCTTTTAGCCAAAGCTGAAAAATGTTCAATTTCATGAATAATTTTTGAACTGGTGAGAAATAGATTAAGAAGAGCTCACATATCTGATATACTAACACTAAATTTACTGGTTAGTCAAACACCTGAGATTCAAATTTACTTGTGAAATAATGTTTGAATTTCATCCACAAGTTGGCTATCAATAAAAGAGTTAATCAAAATGTAAGAAAAGCATTCTGTGAGAATCACTTGGCTAACTTCAATTTATAATACAGGGTAATATCCATATTATTATTATTTCCAAATTATGAACTAGAATCCTTAAATTCAATAAAAAATTAATAAAGTCACATGTTTCTAAAATGTATGCCTATAATTTTTAAAAAGAAAGACTTTTGCCAATTTTTTTTACCAGAATGCCATTGGACTGAGAATTTACCAGTGTTAACAGCTATGAAAACACACAGATACACACACAAAATACACAAAACTTTACAGTATATAAATTTGAAATGTGCTTGAAAGCTACTGCTATAATCATTGTATTAAGTAATGATCCTAGAATTCAAATGACTCCTCTACCTCCAGTCAATCAGCATGTATTTATTAATAACCTACTATGTGCCAAACACTGTACTAATACCTGTGGATGCAAAGACAGGCAAAAGATAGGCCCTGCATTGCATTGGGGGAGGTAATGTAAAAAACAAAACAAAACAACTATGTACCAACAAGAGGCAGAGATGAGGAGACAGAGGATCATAGGCATGGAGGACAACCAGAGAAAATGGGCAGATATGAGAGATGGAGTTTCTTGTTCACAAAACAGCAGGGGCAGTCAAGATGACAGAGTAAGAGCAAGGACTTCCTTGAATTCTCCCCCAAACCTCTCCAAAGACCTGTCAAAATGACTATACATAAATTCTAGAGCCATAGAACCCCCAAAACGATAGAGTGAAACAGATTTCCAGTTCAAGATAAACTGGAAGGTCAGTAGGAAGGATATATTGCAGTTGGTTGGAAGTGGAACACAGTCAATGTGGGCCATGCCGGCACAGAACAGGGCTACAGCAGGTCTCAGGGGACTGAATCACTGGCAGCTGTGGTGGTTTCCAGGGTTTTCAAGCCAGAAACATCAAAGACAGTATAGAAGGTCAGTGGGAAAACTCTGTGGGACGTGGGTGAAAGAGGAGTGACATTCAGCTCGAGTCCAGCCCCAGCCCCAGCCCCAGGGTGGCAGAGGTAGTGGCTGCTTCCAGAGCTCTGGGCCAACAGACAGTGGCTGTCAACCAGCTGATAAAAAACACCTGAAGCCTCAGACAGTACACCCACACCCACACCCACACCCACCACCACTGGAAGCAGAGTCCTATCTTGACAAAGAGGTGACAAGTCAAGTATTTGACTGGGAAGATGAGCAAACAGCATAAAAATCTATGACTGTGGAATCTTGCTTTGGTGACAAAGAAGATCAAAACATATAGCCAGAAGAAGACAACAGTCATAGCTCCTATGTCAAAATCCTGCAAGAAAAAATATGAATTGGTCTCGGGCCATGGAAGAACTCAAAAAGGATTTTGAAAATGAAGTAAGAGAAGTGGAAGAAAAATTGGGAAGACAGATGAGAGTGATACAAGAAAATCATGGAAAATGAATCCACAGCTTGCTAAAGGAGATCCCAAAAATACTGAAGAAAATAATGTCTTAAAAATAGACTAACCCAAATGTCAAAAGAGGCCCAAAAATCCATTGAGGAGAATAATGCCTTAAAAACAGAATTGGACAAATAGAAAATTAGATCCAAAAGCTCACTGAAGAAAACATTTCCTTGAAAATTAGACTGGAGCAAATGGAAGCTAATGACTTTATGAGAAATCAATAAAATATAAAATAGAACCAAAATAATTTTAAAAATTGAAGACAATGTGAAATGTGTCATTGGAAAAACTACTGACCTGGAAAATAGATCCAGGAGAGAGAATTTAAAAATTACTGGACTACCTGAAACAGCAAGGACACCCATGTCACTGAACCAAATAGTGTGCTAGGAATGGTGGAAAAAGACAAGGACTTTAAGATTTAGGAAGACTGGAAAGGGGAGGCAGATTATTAAGCTCTTTGAACACCAAAGGATTTTCTATTTGATCCTGGAGGTAATAAATAGGGAGTTTATAGTTTATTGTTGAGTGAGTTTGGTAAGGGAGGGTGAAGGAAGGTGACATGGTCAGCCCTGTACTTTATGAAAATTATATTGTGGGCTGAGAGGAGAATGAACTGGAGTATTGTAAGGTCCAGGATTTCTCTGGTTGCAGGAACCTGCACCTCCCACATCACCATATTTTGCTCTTTTGATACCCAAGGAAGAGACCATGGGGCAATAAAATGATTATAGGTAGTAGATTAATCAACTTGGGTTACTTACATTTGGGGCAGTTTTATGAATTGGTATGGGGCAGCAGCCAGGGCAGTTCTGTGGATCCCCGCTGAAAACTCCCAAATCCTTATTGTAATTATAGAAAACAGACAAAGGCAGGAGAAGTTAAACAGTATGTCACCATTGACTGTTAAATATTTTTGTTTTCTTCTTAGTGATGAGCTTGGGATTGAAGCCAATGCTATGCCCAAACATAAGTTTGTGTATTGTTTCGGTCCAGGTCATAATATTCTTGTTTTGGATTTCAAAGGTCATAGTATCTAGTATTTTGGCTAAGTGGGTAGGTTATAATTTAGTATCTAAGTTATGATTTGTAAAGAAGTCACCGTGTTTGGGCTTCCACCTTTCACAGAGTTTAAGTTTTTACTGACTTTTGGCTTATTACTGTATTTTACGGCTTTTTTCCCAATTAAAATAAAAAGATTTTATTATATATATATATATACATATTACATATATAACTATTTAATGTCTCAAACTTTTATTTCTTATTTTTCTTTTTGTTTTAATTTTCTGCACAGGACAATGTAAGTTCAAATGCCTTTCTGTCCCACAGGAATTCAGGAACTGTCTCTGGGCCTCTTGGTTCCAAGGCCGCTCTATACTCACTGGAGATAAGGAAGTGGCTGAGGGCCACAGTCCAGTTGCTGGTACACAAGGATGTCTCCTACAAGACCGCTGCCTTGTTGAGCAGCAGCTGACTTGTCTGGTTTAGCCTGTGCCCGAGAAGACCATGCTTGAATCAGAATCAGAAATGAGAAGGATGCAGGAAAAGTATGAAATGAGGGTCAACAGCCTGACTGAGGAAAACAACACCTTAAAAAATAGACTGACTCAAATGGCAAAGGAGGCCCAAAAGGGCAATGAGGAGAAGAATGCCTTAAAAAGTCAAATTTGCCAGATGGAAAAAGAATCTCAAAAGTTCACTGAGGAGATTCATTCCTTCAGAGTTAGACTGGAGCAAATGGAAGCTAGTGACTTTATGAGAAATCAAGATGCTGTTAAGCAGATCCAAACAAATGAAAGATTAGAAGGCAATGTGAAATATCTCATGGGAAAAACCACTGACCTGGAGAATAGATCCAGGAGAGACAATTTAAAAATTATTGGACTACCTGAAAGCCATGATCAAAGAAAGAACCTAGAAATCACCCTTCAAGAAATTCTCAAGGAAAACTGCCCTGATGTTTTAGATCCAGAGGGCAAAATAGAGGTTGAAAGAATCCACAGATCACCTCCTGAAAAAGATCCCAAAAAGAAAACTCCCAGGAATATTATAGCCAGGTTCCAGAATCCCCAGATCAAGGAGAAAATACTACAAGCAGCCAGGAAGAAACAATTTCAATATTGTGGAAACACAATCAGAATAGCCCAGGACCTGGCAGCTTCTACACTGAGGGATTGAAGGGCATGGAATATGATATTCCAGAGGGCAAAAGAACTGGGAATGAACCCAAGGGTCACCTACCCAGCAAAACTGAGTATTTTGTTTCAGGGGAAAATATGGTCATTCAGTGGAATAGAGGACTTTCAAGCATTCTTGAGGAAAAAACCAGAGTTGAATAGAAAATTTGACATCCAGACACAAGAAGCAAGAGATGCCTGAGAAGGTAATCAGGGAAAAGAAATCAAAAGGAAGTTATCAAAGTTGACCTATTTACATTCCTATATGGAAAAGCAATAACTGTGACTGATGATATCTTTCTCACTATGAAAATAATGGAAGAAGGGTGTGTGGTCATATGAATACATATGAGAATGTTTGTATAAATGTTTACAGCTATACATAGATAGAGGGCACAGGTCAAATTTAACAGTTAGGGATGATACTTAAAAGGTGAAATTAAGAGGTGAGAGAGGAATATAACGAGAGGAGATGGGGAGAGACAGAAAGGGGTAAACTATCTCATATAGAAGACACAAGGGGAAGTGGTTGCAAGGGAGGGGAAGAACAGGAAGGCAAAAAGGCAAAACCATATTCTTATTGAATTTGGCTCAGGGAGAGAATGACATACATACTAAATGGGATATCTCACCCTACAGGAGAGTAGGGGGGAGGGGGATGAGAGGGGAGATTATGGAAGGGAGGGCATGCTGGGGAGATGGGAGGGTGGAAGCACCCACTTCTGTAAATGGACAGGATCAAAGTAGGGAATGGACCAAGTGGGGAGGGTGGGATGGCTGGGAGGGAAATATAGCCAGTCTTTTACAACATATCTACTATGGTAATGTTTTGCATAGCTAGACATGTACAACACATACTGAATTACTTATCTCCCCAGAGGGAATGGGTGACAAGGGAGGAAGGAAATGGATCTGAAATTCGAGGTCTTAAGATTAAATGTTTCAAATATATATAAATACTATTATTAATGCTATTTTGCTTGTAATTGGGAGACAAGATGTGCAGGCATTGGGACACAGAGATTTACCTTACTCTAATGGCAAAGTCAAAGGAGGTATGGGAGAAGGTATGGGAGAGAGCAGATTGGAGGAAGCGATATTGTGTGGGACTGCTATTCTGGGAGGGTGGGTAGGGGAATAACGGGGGGAAAATTATAACTCAAGTCTTGCGGAACCATGATCAATGCAAACATCATTAATTTCTTTTTTGGCAAGTGTAGATTTATAGAGGAGTTTGGGAGTGGGTAATGACAGTAAAACGAACAAAAAAAAACTACAAAGAAGAGAGCAAAAGTAACTTCAACAGTAGACTGAGAAATGTTGGAATTGTTAACTATAATGTTGGAATTAAAGAACCAGATTCCTCTTTTTTCTTTATATAAGGAAAACAAGAATAACATTGATAATATACACAACAACAATAGTAGTAAGTGTAGGAGTAGAGTAATAGTAGTAATAATAGTAGTAGTGGTGGTGGTGGTGGCGGTAGCAGTAGCAGTCGTGTGGTGAGTGAAAGATTAAATGACAGAGGAAACAAAGGTTTAAGCTCCCAAGGATATTGGCTTATTAAATCAATACATTCCAATGTCTTTTTTTTATTTTTTGAGGGCAGTTTGGGGTTCACTTGCACAAGGTCACACGGCTAGATTTTGTGTTAAGTGTCTGAGGCCGGATTTGAACTCAGGTCCTCCTGATTCCAGGGCCAGTGCCCTATTCACTGTACCACCTAGCTGCCCCTGCATTCCAATTTCTATACAAATGAGTACCATGCCTTCCTCACCTTTGACACTGGACCCTGAATATAGGGGAAGACAGATTTTTATGAATTAAAAGCAATCAAATAAAACCAGTTAGTTAAAAGAAAACAATTAAGTAGGATACAAATTTAGGCCTTCTGATTTCTAAGTAGATGGAAAATTGTGTACTTTCCAAGGAGGGAGGGGTAGAGTAAACAGGTACAATTTCCTGAAATCAGAAAAAAAGTGGTGTGCCCCCTGCCCATCCCAAACCCTGTCAAGGGTATGTATTCAATCAAAGGAATGTGGAAATAATTTATTGATCAGTTTTGGTCCAGTCTTCAAATAAGATATATGAGTTGCTTGAGAGTTGTAGTTGTGACAAAACTCTTTGAATCAGCATAACCTTGGTCCATGGTTAAAGGTGTCTAAGCAGAAGACACATTTGGTCCAGTTTCCCAGCCACACAGGACTTAGTTCAAACAACATAATGCAGTTTTCTTACAATTCCTATAATTTAATAAAGTTATCTCACAAGACATAAGTTGAACTATAACCAGTGGAGCTGGTTCCAGGAAAGATGAAGTATAATGTCCTTTATTAGAAAATGTCTTTAAAGGTGCAGCTCAGGGTGGAGAAAAGGGTTGTGCTGTCCCAGAGAGTGATAGGGAAGCTCAGGAGAGGGATGAACTTTAGGGTAAAGACAATAAGTAGTAGTAGTAGCAGCAGCAGCAGTAGTAGTAGTAGTAGTAGTAGTAGTGGTAGTTGTTGTTGTTGTAGTAATAGTAGTAGTAGTTGTAGTAGTGATGGGGGTAGTGGTATAGATGGTTGTAATGGTACTGGTGGTGCTAATAGTAGTAGTAGTAATGAAATTGATTATAGTCTGCCTTTATATATTTGTTTAAGATTTGTAAAGCTCTTTGCATGTGTTACTTCATTTGACCTTAACAAAAACCCTCTCATTTACAGGAATATATTGCCCTTATGTTATTGATGACTAAACTGAGGCACAGAGAAGTCAGGTGATTTCCCCATGTTCAAACAGCTAAGGAGTGCCTGAAACAGGGCTCCAGCTTAGCTTTTTCTGATTCAAAGTCTTATGTGTTATGCACTGTGCAGTTTAGCGGCTTCCTCTGTTTTTGAAATGTGTACATAGCTAATGATTTAGTATAAGTACAGCTTTCTTACAGGTGGATGTTCCAAATTAGATCTTCACCTGCTCTTCCCTCCTCTTTGGCCCACTTTGTGCTTCAGCCCTCAGTGAAGTCAGGCTATGACTCCTGTCTCCTGAAAGGGATTGTGACTTTTCACCAAATATTCATGCACACCAACACTACTCATGCCAGACAAGGTTTTGGTGACTATCAATTATTCTTTGTTTATACATCGATACTGAACATATGTATAGGAGGTGCCGGGAAATGGAAAGGGATAATCCTAACTAGAAGGAAAATAGCACAAATGAACTTTAACAGCTTTGGTTACAGCTAGAAAATTCAGGTTTTTGTCTCTTCTGTGTCTTTCTCCTCTGCTCCTCTAAGTTCAGTAAGACTGCAAGGTCAGTAGCAAGCATCCAGTCATTTCTGACTTCCATCCTCCTCCTCCTCCTACACTGCAACCAGAGTCCTAGAAGCAAGTTGTGCCTGTATGTAGAAATGAGAGGCAGCTCAATCCTGCCACAGGCACTTCATCTTTCATACTGCAAGATGCAGGAAAAATTTCTTTCTTCTAGCTTTCAGTTCTCTCAGTCTCCAAAGTCAAATTCAGTGAGAAGTCTTGTAAACCAAGCACAAGCAGCTTTCCAGGGGACTTCTGCTGTGAATAGCTTTCAAGGTTCTGATTACATAGAATAGCAAATTCTCTATTTATTCTATAACAAATCAGAGCAAAACATTCACAGACAATCAAGGTACAACATTCACAATGTTACAGCTTATCACAGAAAATCAAAATACCGCAGTCACCATCTCACAGCTCATCAACTTATCACTAAAATGGCCCCATAGTTTTCACCAAAGTGATCATAGTTCTCAACAAAGTCCAGTCATTTAGTAACTCAATCATTCAATCATAAAATGGGGTAAGGAAGAGTGAGAAGTGACTGAAAAGTGACTGAACAATAGCATCCACAAAATTGTAGGGATCATTCAACTTCAGACAGATTGTAAATATATTCAATCATGTTCATAATACAAATAAAATAAACATATGAGTACATTAAGAGACGACCAAGTCTGCTTGACAAAATCCAATCCTCATTTGTATTAGATATTCTAGGAAGCTTAGTAATAAATAGAACTTTTGGGGTGGCTAGATGGCACAGTAAATAGAACCCTGGCCCTGGAGTGAGAAGGACCTGTGTTCAAATCCAGCCTCAGACACTTAACACAAAACTAGCCATGTGACCTTGGGAAAGTCACTTAACCCCAATTTCCCTACCTTCCCCTCTCCAAAAAGCAAAATAAATAAATGGAACTTTCTCTAATGTACTAAATAATACCTATCTATATCCAAGCATACTGATTATATAATGAAGAAAACTTAGAGGCATTTCCAATAAAATCATGGTTAAAGGAAAAATGCTCATTATTGACACTATGATTTCATATGGTCCTTGAGATGCTAGCTTTTATATTAAGACAGTAAAGGAAGAGGGAATGATTGTAGAAAAAGCATGAAGTATAGCATCATTTTTGTAGGTGATATGATGATATCTTCAGAAAACTATAGAAAGTCAAATAAAACATTCAAGTAAATGATAAATTCAGCAAAGTTTCAGGATACTAAGTTAATTCAACTAAATCATCAACATTCCTGTATTTCACCAAATAACCCAGCAGGAAGAACTAAGAAAAGAAACTACACTCATAATAACTATGGAGGCTTTATAATATTTGGAAGTTTATCTACCTGGATGCAACAAGGCAAATCCAAAACACTCTGCTGAAATAAATATGGAATGAATACTGGGATGGATACAAGATATTCATGGATAGGTGTTAGCCAATATAATAAAAATGACAACACCATTTAAATTAATGTAATTAAATCATACTGTACAAACCAAACTACCAAAGTTATATTTTATAGAATTAGAAAGATAATACATAGCATCATATGGAAGAAAACAGGATCAAAGATCACAGTGGTAATAATGCAAAGAGAGTGGCAAGGCAGGGGCTTGTCAGTACAAGGTGACAAACTCTATTATAAAGAAGTAATCATTAAAATGACTTGGCACTGCATAAGCAATTGAGAGGTTTGTCAGTGAAACATCAACATATTTAATAGGAAGCAGCAAACAATCACAGTAACAGCATTTGATAAAATGAAAGACTCCATTTACTGGGGGAGGGACTCAATATTTAATAAAAATACTAGGACAATGGCCAGCAGTCTGTCAAAAAATAGTTTTGAAACAACATCTTACATCACATACTAAGATAATTTGTAATTCTAAATATAGACATGACTTAGATATACATGGTCACAACCTAACCAAATGAGAGCACCAAGGAAGAAATTACCTTTCAGATCTCTAAATATCAAGCAATAAATAGGATCATAGAAGACAAACGGTAAAATTGTAATACCATAAAATTAATCAGTCAGTCAGTAACCATTCATTAAGTGACTACTGAGTGCTAAGCTCTGGGTGTATATATATATATTATATATATATATATATATATATATATATATATATATATATATATATATATATATATATATATATGAAAAAGAAATGGGCGGAGCCAAAATGGCGGAATAGAAACAGAGTGTCCAAGCCACTCTTCCACCAGACTACCTCCAAACTATATAAAAGGGGACCCTGAACAACTTCTGGAGCCCCAGAACCCACAGAATGACGCAGAGAAGCTAACCTCCCGCTGAGGACAGCCCAGCAGCCCTGCAGGAAGGACCAGCACGGCGCCGGCAGCGCGGCATGCAGTGCATGGGGAGCAGAGCACAGGTCCGCCTGAGTCGCAGTTTTAGCCCGAGGGCGGCAGGGCCAACAGCCAGCTGGAGGGACCTCAGAACACCAGCAGCTGTGGCGATTCCAGAATTATCAACATAGACATGCCTAGGACAAAGTGAGAGGTTAGTGCCCTATGGATTTTGGGACCAGTATTTGGGGAACTCGTCAGCTTCCTCCCCTGGGGCCTAGAAGCCACTGAGGAGACATGCCATTTTGTAGTTTTTAGAGGCAGCTCCAGCTCCTGGCCTGTGAACTGTAGGGAGATCCAGCAATCAGTCTTGGGGGGGGTAACCGCTCTTGCTTTAACCTCCCTGGATCTGGATTGTGACCTATGGTGGAGGTCGTGGGTGGGTTTCCAGCTTGCCAGAAACGGAAGTTGCCCCCCCCCCCCCAACACATGTTCGGGATGAAAGTTCCCATCTGGCGCCAGGCCAGAATAGGAAGGCAAAAAGGCAAAACCACATTCTCATTGAATTTGGTTCTGGTAGAGAATGACATACATACTAAATGGGATATCTCAACCTGCAGCAGAATAGGGGGAAGGGGGATGAGAGGAGGGATGATGAATGGGAGGGCATTCTGGGAGGAGGGGAGGTTGGAAGTACCCACAATAGAAGAGGGACAGGATCAAGTAGGGAATGGACCAGGTGGGGGGGGGGTGGGATGAGTGAGAGGGAATTATAAGCAGCCTTGTACAATATATCTACTATGGTAATGTTTTGCATAGCTAGACATGAACAACATATACTGAATTATTTATCTTCCCAGAGGGAATGCTTGACAAGAGAGGAAGGAAATGGATCTGAAATTCGAGGTCTTAAGATTAAATGTTTCAAATATATATATATATATTAATACTATTATTAATACTCTTTTGCTTGTAATTGGGAGATAAGATGTGCAGACATTGAGGCACAAAGATTCACCTTCCTCTAACGGAAAAGTCGAAGGGGGTATGGGAGAAGATAGGGGAGAGAGCAGACTGGAGGAGGGGATATCTTGTGGGACTGCTATTCTGGGAGGGTGGGTAGGGGAAAAACAGGGGGGAAAATAATTGTAACTCAAAATCTGGCGGAAATGAATGATGTAAACCAGAAGTTAATAAAGCATTTGTTTAAAAAAAAAAGAAAAGTGCTAAACTGGCAACAGAAAGGCAAAAAAGAAATCTTCCTGAACCACAGAGTAAAGCACTGGACCTGGAGTTAAGACAATCTGACTTCATATGACAACCTCTGTCTTTCTGTTTCCTTAGCTATAAAATGGGTATAACATTCCTCCCACAGTGAATTAAATGAGATATCTGCAAAGTGTTCAACACAGTGTCAGGAACACAGGAAACACTTAACAGTCTCTCTTATTTCTTCAAGGGATAAAAAGACAAGAGTGAAATAGTCTCTGCCCTCAAGGAAATTAAATTCTAGAAGATGACAACATGTATAGTAGTAGTAGTAGTAGTAGTAGTATAGTAGTAGTAGTAGCAATAGTAATGGTAGGAGTAGCAGGAGTAGTAGTAGTAGTAGTAGTAGTAGTAGTAGTAGTAGTAGTGTAGTAGTAGTAATGGTAGGAGTATTAGTAGTAGTAGTAATGGTAGGAGTAGCAGGAGTAGTAGTAGCAGCAGTAAAAATAAACTGACCTGGGCATCACTGCTTATTAAGATGCCAATGCAGGTTTTAACAACTTTTATATAATTACAAAGTTTAGATTAAAACCTTATGGAAAAGTATAAAAGCAGGAATAAATCCAAATATTTTCAAAAAAAAAAAAAAGAAAAAGAAATGACTGCCCCAGCCCTCACAGAGCAAAAGAGAACACAGAAAAGGAAGCTGAAAAGTTGGGGGAGGTGTCAGGACAGGTCCTGCACAGGGGAATGGTACGAAAACTAGGGAAGCCCCAAGAATGAGATTATTTCAGCAGAGCTATCTATTTTACATGAAAGTTTTCTGCATCATAGCTCTGCCCTCCAATCAGAGGGACAGAGGGTGGTGATAAGTGTAATACCAAGGCTGATGGAATCTTGGAGGGTGATGTGATTTTCTCAATAAGGAGCTTCCTGAGCCATGGGGGAAAATTTAGTAAGGAAGATCCCAAAGTAGTACACCCAAATGAGAAATGATTTATTGGTTTTGCAGATACAAATGCAGTGTAGGTAAAATCAGAAGGGAAAAATAACCAGGGAGAGGGGTGTAATTTTTGCAGGTAATTTTTCCGATAAAGGTCATATATTCAAACTTTATAAGGAATGGATTCAAATTTTAAGACTAAGCATAATTTTGCAATACAAGTAAAGAGCAAACAATTCTGAAGAGAAGAAATCTAAGCTCTCCACAACCATTTGAAAAATATACAGAATCATTAAGAATGAGCAAAACTGAAGTCAAACAGCTTTAGATGTTGTGCATAAACAGGAATGCCAGTGCGTTGTGGGTGAAGGGGTAAAGTGATCGGGCCATTCTGGAAAGCAATTTGCAAGTGTGATCCCAAATGTTGTTAGCTTGTAGATGCCCTTTCTCTCTGGTGTTCCACCCCTGGATTTAAATTATATCTCAAAGACATTCCAAAAAGTGGAAATAGATTGAGATACACAACAATATTTATCGCAAGACTCTTTTCATGGTAGCCAAAAATTATAATTCAGGGTTGTGTTCTCCTACTAGCAGATGGCTAAAGAAACTGAGGTTTATGAATGTAATGGAATGTTACTGTGTCATAAGAAATAAAATAATAGGCAGTTTCTGAAGAACTTAAAAATGCCATTCTGATTGATGTAGGGTGAAGTGAGCCAAACAAATAACAGAGTGATTGAAACAAGGACAATAACATTATGGAGAAAGGACAGTTGTGAAGGACAGAACTGTGATCAATGCTGTGATTAACCATAAATCTAAAAAACAGAAGAGGAAAGACACCACTTAGACCTGTCAGAGATGTGACTAACTTACAGTGCATAGACACATACAATTTCAGACATGACCAATGGGGGGATTTGTTTTGTGACCTATGCATGTTTGTAGGGAGGAGGGGCAAACTAAGAGACAGAAATCACAAATCCTTGCTAAAATAAATGAGCAAGTAGAGCCAAGATGGCAGAAAGGAAGCAGTAACTTCTCTAAGCTCCTCCGCCAATAAACCTTAAAAAGTGAATCCAAAGGGACTCTGGAGTGACATAATCCACTTGGAGATGGAGCATGGCAGAATCTAGCCGAGGAAAGTGCCCAGTGGGTCCGGACAGGGCGAGCGCAGAGCACTTGGGGTCTGCACAGCTCAGACTTAAGAGCAGACAAGCAGACTACACCAGAGAGAGAAGAAGTCCCAACCTGCAGACTCACCTAGGAAGAATCTCAGTCATCTTGCCCTCATATCACCAGGGAATAGGAGGGATCATTGGAGCCAGGTAGGAGAGTGCTCTGGGCCCCAGCAGAGACAGCAGCTTCTCCTGCAGCAATCCGCCCCCAGCCTGGAAGTTTAGAAATTGCCTCCCTGTATAATACAAGGACTAGAATGGCAAAGTAAATTCTAGTTGCTCAGATCCTCCCATCCCTCCTTCATGAAGTAGAAAACCCAAAGATGTCTCCCACCCAGATTGAATTCCCAAGTTAGTGGAAATAGCCTCAGGCTCAGGAGTCTCCAAGAAGGGGTATAACTGAGACAGCCAGGAGTCTGAAGGGAAGAGAGGGAGGGGTCCTAACAAGCCCCACCTCATCTGACCAACAAAAGCTTGCTTATAGCCCAGAGGTATAGAGGCAGAAATCTGAAGTGGTCCACTTCCACAAACTACTCTGTGCACATCTACATTCTGCTCTGAGATTCCTGCCTTAGCCACAATCTAGACAGCCAGAAGCTACAGCATTCAAAGTCAAAGACCAGGCCCTTAGCTCAAAGCCTGAGAAATTAGGAAATAGGAAATCACAATGGGAAGGAAGGAAGCTGAGAAGGAGAAGGCAAAGGCAAGAAAATCAATCTGAGCTTAATATGTAGGTCAAGAACAACCAAATACACAGGACAATTCAGACTCTCTACCGACACCTGAGACCACAGAAGGAAATATGAACTGGTCTCAAGGCCAAATATCATTCATGGAGGAGGTTAAGGAAGATTTTAAAAACCAAATCAGGGAGGCAGTGACCAACTTGGAAAAAAGTCTTAGTGAAGAAAACAAATCCTTAAAAAGTAAAATTACTTGGGGCAGCTAGGTGGTGCAATGAGTAGAGTGCTGGCCCTGGAATGAGAAGTACCTCAGTTTGGATCTGGCCTCAGACACTTAACACATGCAAATAAAAACCTAGCCTTGTGACCTTGGGCAAGTTACTTAACCCCAATTGCCCTCCAAAAAGAAAAAGAAACAAAAAAGTAAAATTACTGAAGTTATTGGAGAAAATACCTCCCTAAAAAAGGACCTTCAAAAACTAACTGAAGACTATAATTCACTAAAAATTAGAATCACTCAAATTGAAACTCAGAACTCTATGATGCACCAAGAGTCAATCAAACAAAACAAGACTATTGAAAAATTGGAAGAAAATGTAAAATATCTCACTGGAAAAACAACTGACCTAGAGGACAGATCCAGGAGAGATAACTTAAAAATAATTGGTCTACCAGAAATCCATGATGAAAAAAGCAGCCTAGACAACATCCTCCAAGATATTGTCAAAGAAAACTGTCCTGAAGTCCTGGAATCAGAAGATAATATAGTTATTGAAAGAATTCACCAGACTCCTCCTGAAAGAGATCCCAAATTGAAAACTCCAAGAAATATAGTAGCCAAATTCCAGAATTACAAGATTAAGGAAAAAATTCTGCAAGCAGCCAAAAAGAAACAATTTAAATATTGCGGAACTACAGTTAGGATCACACAGGACCTAGCAGCTTCTACATTAAAAGGGCAGAGGGACTGGAATTTGATATTTCGCATGGCAAGAGAGGTAGGACTGCATACAAGGATTAACTGTCCAGCAAAACTGAGCATAAACTTTCAGGCAAGGAGATGGTCATTTAATGAAATAAAGGACTTCCAGACTTTCCTGATGAAAAAGCCAGAGCTCAATGGAAAATTTGATCTCCAATTATAAGACTCAAGAAAGACATAAAAAGGTAAACAAGGAAAACACAGACTCACACATACATAACTGTGCAAACCCACACTCATACACACATGCTCATTATTTGGGATGCAATAAGAGCAAAAAGTTCACATCCCTATATTAGAAGCTGATAACTGTCAGTATTGAAATTTTTATGAATATCATGACCTTCAAAAGGGTTATACTTAGATAGAGGGTGTGGGTAGGAATGCACTAACCTGAAGACTTTAAAAAAAAACCTATTGGGGCGGCTAGGTGGTGCAGTGAATAGAGTGCCGGCCCTGGAATCAGAAGGACCTGAGTTCGGAGCCGGCCTCCGACACTTAATCCATACAAACAAAAACCTAGCCGTGTAACCTTGGGCAAGTTACTTAACCCCAATTGCCCTAAAGGGGCGGCTAGGTGGCGCAGTGAGTAAGAGTTCCGGCCTCGGAGTTGGGATGACCCGAGATCAGATTCGGCCTCAGAAAATGAGCACCCATGCATAAATAATGACTAGCTGTGTAACCTTGAGCAAGTTACTTAACCCCAATTGCTTTAAAAAAAAAACCTATTAAGGGGATCAAAGGGACTGTAATGGGAAAAAGGAAAGGATGAGATAGGAAAAGGTAAAATATGCCTTTCGAAGAGGCATCAAAACACACTATAGTAGAGGGGAAAGAAAGAGGGAGAGGAACATCATTTAAATACTATTCTCACTGGTTCTATTTCAAAGAGGAATCAATTTAATCAATGAAGTTTAAGATTCTAATGTGAATAGACACATAAATTCATTAAACAGAGTAAAAGGAGGGAGGGAGAGGAGCACTGTTTGAAATTTACTCTCATTGGTTTGGAGTCAAATGGGGAGTAACTTACTCTGATAAGTCTAAAAATTTATTGTGTCCTACAGATAGTGGGAGGGTAAGGGGGGTTAAAAAGGAAAAGACTAAAGGGGGGGCTAGAAGGGAGGGAAATAGTAGTAAGGGGAGAGGGTAGGTTAAGAAGGGGGGGTCACTGGGTGGGAACACTGAGGGAGGGGCAGTTAAAATGGAAAACTTCAAGGAGGGGAAGAGAGAAGGAAGAAACAAAAACACAAACAGGGGAGGGAATAGGATGGAGGGGAAGAGACAGATACTCATCATTCCTGTGAATGTGAATGGGATGAACTCTCCCATAAAACAGAGGCAGATAGCAGAATGGATTAAAAACCATAATCCTACAATATGCTGTCTACAAGAAACACATTTGAAACAAAGGGATACCCACAGGGTAAAGGTAAAAGGTTGGAGTAGAATTTATTATGCCTCAGCTAAAGAAAAAAAAAGCAGGGGTAGCAATACTTATCTCAGATACAGCAAAAGCAAAAATAGATCTAATTAAAAGAGATAAGGAAGGAAACTATATCCGTCTAAAAGGCTGCATCGAGAATGAAGCAATATCATTACTTAACATATATGGACTAAGTGGTATAGCATCCAAATTCCTAGAGAAGAAGTTAAAGGAATAAGAGGAAGAAATAAATAGCAAAACTATACTAGTGGGGGACCTTAATCTCCCCCTTTCTGACCTTGATAAATCTAACCTCAACATAAACAACAAAGAAGTTAAGGAGGTGAATAGAATTTTAGAGAGACTAGATATGATGGATCTCTGGAGAAAACTGAATGGAGATAAAAAGGAATTTACTTTCTTCTCAGCAGTGCATGGTACATACTCAAAAACAGACCATGTACTAGGGCATAAAAACCTCACAATTCAGTGCAGAAAGGCAGAAATATTAAATGCATCATTCTCAGATCATGATGCAATAAAAATTGTATGCAATAAAGGGCCATGGAAAGAAAGAGTAAAAACTAATTGGAAATTAAACAATTTCATCCTAAAGAATGGTTGGGTCTGGGGCGGCTAGGTGGCGCAGTGAATAGAGCGTCGGCCCTGGAATCAGAAGGACCTGAGTTTGGAGCCGGCCTCCGACACTTAATCCGCACAAACAAAAACCTAGCCGTGTAACCTTGGGCAAGTTACTTAACCCCAATTGCCCTAAAGGGGCGGCTAGGTGGCGCAGTGAGTAAGAGTGCCGGCCTTGGAGTTTGGATGACCCGAGATCAGATCCGGCCTCAGAAAATGAGCACCCACGCATAAATCAAATGACTAGCCGTGTAACCTTGAGCAAGTTACTTAACCCCAATTGCTTATAAAAAAAAAAAAAAGAATGGGTGGGTCAAACAAGAAATTATAGAAACAATCAATAATTTCATTCAAGAGAATGATAATAATGAGACAACATACCAAAATTTGTGGGATGCATTAAAGGCAGTTCGTAGGGGAAGTATTATATCCCTGAGTGCATACTTAAATAAAGCAGAGAGAAGGGAGGTCAATGAATTGTACATGCAATTGAAAGAGCTAGAAAAAGAAGAAATTGAAAATCCCCAATTTAGTACTAAATTAGAAATATTGAAAACCAAAGGAGAGATTAATAAAATTGAAATTAAGAAAACTATTGAGTTAATAAATAAAACTAAGAGCTGGTTTTATGAAAAAACAAATAAAATTGATAGACCCTTAGTCAATATGATAAAAAAAAAGAAAGAAGAAAACCAAATTATGAGTATCAAAAATAAAAAGGGTGAATCTACCTCCAATGAAGAGGAAATCAAAAAAATAATTAGGAATTTTTTTCCCAATTGCATGCACATAAATATGACAATCTTAGTGAAATGGATGAATATTTACAAAATTGCAAGTTGCCCAGATTAACTGAAGAGGAAGTTAATTACCTAAATAACACAATCTCAGAAAAAGAAATCAAACAAGCCATCAATGAACTCCCTAGGAAAAAATCTCCAGGGCCAGATGGGTTTACTAGTGAATTCTATCAAACATTTAAAGAACAATTGATTCCAATACTCTAGAAACTACTTGGGAAAACTAGTGAAGAAGGAGTCCTACCAAATTCTTTCTATGACACAAATATTGTACTGATTCCTAAATCAGGAAGAGACAAACAGAGAAAGAAAATTATAGATGAATTTCCCTCATGAATGTAGATGCAAAAATTTTAAACAAAATACTAGCCAAAATACTCCAACAACTTATCACAAGAATAATACACTTTGATCAGGTAGGATTTATTCCAGGAATGCAAGGATGGTTTAATATTAGGAAAACCATCAGTATAATTGATCATATCAACAATAAAACTAGCAGAAACCACATGATTATCTCAATAGATGCAGAAAAGGCTTTTGACAAAGTACAACATCCATTCCTATTAAAAACACTAGAAAGTATAGGAATAAATGGAGCCTTCCTTAAAATAGTTGATAGCATCTATTTAAAACCATCAGCGAGTATCATATGCAATGGGGATAAACTAGAAGCATTTCCAATAAGATCAGGAGTGAAACAAGGGTGTCCACTATCACCCCTTTTATTCAATCTGGTACTAGAAACGTTAGCAGTAGCAATTAGAGAAGACAAAGAAATCGAAGGAATCAAATTAGGCAAAGAAGAGACCAAGCTATCACTCTTTGCAGATGATATGATGATATACTTAGAGAATCCTAGAGAATCGAGTAAACAACTACTTGAGACAATAAATAAATTTTGCAAAGTTGCAGGATATAAAATAAACCCACATAAATCCTTGGCATTCCTGTATATCTCTAATGAAACTCAACAGCAAGAGATAGAAAGAGAGATCCCATTGAAAGCCACTGTAGGCATCATGAAATATTTGGGAATCTATCTGCCAAAACAAACCCAGAACCTATATGATCACAACTACAAAACACTTCTCACACAAATAAAATCAGATCTAACTAATTGTAAAAATATCAATGGCTTGTGGCTGGATTGAGGTAATATAAAAAAATGACAATTTTACCAAAACTAAATTATATACTTAGTGCCATAACAATCAGTTTACCAAAAAATTACTTTTTAGAGTTAGACAAAATAATAACAAAATTTATCTGGAAAAACAAATGGTCCAGAATATCAAGGGAATTAATGAAAAGAAATGTTAGGGAAGATGGACTAGCTATGCCAGATTTTAATCTTTATTATACAGCAGCAGTCATCAAAACTGTTTGGTACTGGCAGAGGAGTAGAGTAGTGGATCAATGGAATAGATTGGGGGCAGGAGACCCAGCAGTTAATGAATATAGTTATCTATTGTTTGATAAACTCAAAGACCCCAGGTTTTGGGATAAGAATTCACTATTTGACAAAAACTGCTGGGAAAACTGGAATACAGTATGGCAGAAACTGGGCATAGATCATTATCTAACACCATATACCCAAATCAAGTCTAAATGGGTGCATGATCTAGGTATAAAGGATGATATTGTAAGCAATCTGGGAAAGCAAGGAATAGTTTATCTGTCAGATTTGTGAATAGGGGAAGACTTTAAGGACCAAACAAGAATTAGAGAGCATTATAAAATGCAAAATGGATAATTTTGCTTACATTAAATTGAAACATTTCTGTACAAACAAAGCCAATGTAACCAAGATCAAGAGGGAGGTGGGAAATTGGGAAAGAATTTTTGCAACCTATGTCTCTGAAAGAGGACTCATTTCTAAAATATACAGAGAATTGAGTCAAATCTATAAGAATACAAGTCATTCCCCAATTGATAAAATGGTCAAAGGATATGAACAGCAGTTTACAGAGGAAGAAGTTAAAGATATCTATAAGCATATGAAGAAATGCTCTAAATCACTATTGATTAGAGAAATGCAAATCAAAACAACTCTGAGATACCACATCCCTCCAGTCAGATTGGCTAAGATGACAAAACAGGAAAATGACAAATGCTGGAGAGGATGTGGGCAAATTGGAACACTAATGCATTGCTGGTGGAGTTGTGAACTTTTCCAACCATTCTGGAGAACAATCTGGAATTATGCCCAAAGGGCTATAAATAATTTCATACCCTTTGACCCAGCCATACCACTTCTAGGGTTATATCCCAAAGAGATCATAGAAGAGGGAGGAAGACCCATATGTTCAAAAATATTTATACCAGCTCTTTTCATGATTGCAAAGAATTGGAAATTAAAGGGGTGCCCATCAATTGGGGAATGGCTAAACAAGTTGTGGTATATGAATGTAATGGAATATTATTGTGCTATAAGAAACGAGGAGGAGATGGCTTTCATATTTACCTGGAGAGCCTTATACAAACTGATGCTGAGCAAGAAGAGTAGAACCAGAAGGAATTTGTACACAATCACAGACACATAATATGTGTGATGACCAACTATGACAGACTGGACTCTTTTCAGCAATGCAGTGATATAAATCAATCCTGAAAGACTCATGAAGGAGGGAAATGCGACATCCAGAGATATAATTAGAAAGAACTGAGCCTGAATCCTGATGGAAGCAAACTAATTGATCTTTTTCTTTTCATTGTTTGGTTTTATTTCTTCTTTACCATTTTTCATCCCACCTAGTACAATATGCCTTTGTAATCGGACTAATGTCTAATATGAATTTATTTGCAGATCCTATAATGGACTATATGCTGTCGTGTGGGGTGGGGGGAGGGAGGTAAAGGAAATATGACATTCAAGGAACTATGGAATTGAATCTTAACTGAAACTAAACTAATGAATTAATTAAAAAAAAACAAAAAAAATAATAAAATAAATGAGTAATTTTTCTAAATTGCCTTTAGACTGTCTGGTAAATTCTTGCTCATTGTCCTTTTGAGTTTGCCACTATGATGCTGTATTAGAGGCCAAAGGGCGCCACAGCACATATAGGTCAGCCCCTTCTCAGCCACTGCCTGGGGCACAGAGTGAGGGGTTAAGCTCCTAGTCCCAGGCAGCAGAACTGAAAGGTCAGAGTCAGGATCTGACCTTGGCTTGCTGGCTTTTAGGTGGGCTCTCTACCCAAAATGCAGCACTGCCTCCCACCCAAACTCAGCCATTGTCAGCATTCATGCTCCAGAAATGATTTTTTTAAATTTTCTTTTAGAATCCGCCATTGAAGAGGCAGAGACAAGATGGCAGAGCCAAGGCAGGGGGTGGCCTGTGCTCTCCCCAACCCTTCTGAACACCTTCAAATAATGCCCTAAAACCAATTCTGGAACAGCTGAATGCACAGGAGGACAGAGTGAAACCACCTTCCATTCCCTGGCCCCTTAGAAAAGTGGGCAGGAAAGTCCTGTCAGGAGGGAGAGTGGTGCAGCCCAGAGAAGGCTGCAGAACACCCTCTCCCCACCCTCCATCCCTGCAGCAGGCTTTGCGGGCACCTTGGCAGGGGGGAGAGTGGTGCAGCCCAGAGAAGGCTGCAGAACAACCTCTCCCCACCCTCCATCCCTGCAGCAGGCTTTGCGGGCACCTTGGCAGGGCAGCGGCTGCTTCCCGACCTCTCAGCCCCAGACCAGAAGAGCTCTCTTTGCCGGCCACAGGACAGGACCCTCTTGCTTTGGCCAAACTCAGACCCAGGTCACAGTTCGGGCTGAGGAGCAGCCCTTGCACATCAGAGCTGGGGCTCACAGTGGAGCAGGGACCCTCCTCGAAATTCCAGGGCAGAAAAGAGAGCTTGTTGTGGCTCTCAGAGCAGAGCACAGGCCAGGAGAGGAGTGAACACCCCCACTAAGAGTATACCACCTTGGAAGAACTGTCCTTTAGTCCTGTTCTGACTATGGTCACACAGAACGTAAATATCTGACCCTGGATTTGAACTCCTTGGGCCTGGCGCTGTGCCACCTATCTGCCTGATGAGAGAGTGCTTAGAACACACTCTGGCCTAGAAGCACTCTCTCTCTCTTTCTCTCTCTCTCTCTCTCTCTCTCTCTCTCTCTCTCTATATATATATATATATATATATATGTATGCACATGTATGTATATATAACTTTATTTCAATACAATTTGTATCAGGTCTTTGTTGTTGTTATAAATTAAACTTAGATCCTGCAACACAAAACCCAGGACAGAACATGAAAGCAGAGTGGCTTATATGGATAAAGGAAAAATGAAGATCAAAAATACAATTCAGTATATCACCATCATTAGGAAAGACAAGTATTGATGTTATTATCATTGCCAATGAAGGTAGAATCTTTTTAAAAAGTAGTTTTAAGTTGACAGAACTTGAATGGCATTACCTTTGTTCTTTGAAATCCCTGCATTATTAGGACATTTGCAGTGATTAAAGTAAAAATTAGTTTCAAAAATCTTAAAAGAAACAAAAGCCTAGAGTGTCAGATTCGTGTGGGGTCCTAAGGCATAGAATGACAAGGCTAATAGTGAGCTCAGAATACAGAATGTCTAGTCTGGGAGATGACACAGAGAATAGTGTCAGACCTGGCTGGCCATTTGGAAGAAAGGATATCAGTGATGGGAGATCCCTTACACAGTAGAAGGTCTGAAGGAAGAGAGGCTGGAACAACAGGGGGTGTTAAGGATTGAAGGGCCCTCAAAATACAGGCTTTAAGGCTGGGAAAGCCCCTGGCCACTATTACCCCCTGTTATCCTCATCACAAACCAATGAGGTGGGTGTCATTTGGGAGGAGAGGCAAGGGAGGCAGGGAAAGCTAAAGAGCCTCTCCCAATGTCACAGACCTGGGAAGTGTCAGGGGTCATGTTTGAGGTCAGCTGTTTCTGACACCAGGCCCAGGGCTCTAAGCCCTCTGTCAGTTTGCGGCCTACACTGAGGCACATGGCCTTGGACAAACAAAACTCTTGGAGCTTCAGTCTCCTTTGTAAAATAGGGATAATAATACCACCCAGGGAGGGTGGGAGAATCAAATGGGATCCTACTTGTGTAGCCCAGGCTTGGAGCTACTCTTCCAATCCACATTCACTCTGGCAGCTCAGCTTCCCAGAGGGCTTCAGGGTTTTAGAGGTAGCCCTGAGGCTCTGTGAAGGAGGGGGTGGTCATGGCTCAAGGTCCCCTGACACTGTGCTTCCTCCATGGTTAGCAATTGAAATAATTAACCCACTTGACTTAATTACCTTCAAGGATTACATACATATGTACTACTGTGATTCTATAAAAAAGTGTCCTTTCCAAGCAACCAGCACACACACCCAGCCCCAAGTCTGTGACAAACTTTCCCCCTTACAGTCTTCTACCCCTAGGGTGGCCCTGGGGTGGTGGAGAACACTGGAGAAGGGCAGTGATTTGCCTTCACTCTTTCTGGGCTCAATCAGCCCTACTGGGACTTATTAAATGGCTCCAGTATTCCAGGTAATGAGCTCAAGCTCTACTCTGGGATTTAAATTTTTCTTCAGCTGAAATAAAGCGAGCCTTATGTTTGCTTTGTTGCAAATAACACTGGTTGTAACTGTGGCTCAAGATCTGTGTTCAAATCCTGCTTCTTATGCTCTGAATCTATGTGACCCTGGGCCAGGCACTATTCCTCCCTATATCTCAGTTTGCTCAGCTGCAGAACCAGTAGATTGGACTAGATGGCTTATGAGGTCATTTGCAATTCTAATGCAACAATCCTCTGACCAGTCTTGCTAAGTGTACCTGTAAGGATGCCCACCAAGGACAGAATACCATAGGGTACATTTACTCCTAAAGCAACAATGAAATGTTTATAGAGTTATATTGTTACAGCAGTGACTCGAAGTGTTTCTTGGAATTGTAACACTTTCTGATTTTTCTTCAAGAGGCAGAAATATCTTCCTTCTTCTTTGTACAGAGATGGGGGACTAGAGGTACAGAATATTTTATGTGTGTATGTGTATGTATATATACATAATATATAATATATTATTTATTATATATACATTATATATATATCATGATAATCATTAAATATCATTTTTTGGCCCTCAATAAGATCCAAAGCCTGATCTCATCAGACTGTTTTACTTTAAAAATGCCCTTTCTGTGTCTGTAAATTGCAAGACAAGATAAGGTTGACAATGGTTATTCTCCCTGTTTGTGACAGGATGCCTAGAAAGTCAGAATAATAGAATTTCTCTTATCATGGGGGCATCCTCCAGACTTCTGGGGCTGGGGGTGGGGGGGAGAAGAAATATAGACATCCTGAGATTGTAAATTCTAACTGAATGGAATAAAAGTGAAAACTTCTCAGGTTACATTCCTGAAATCTGAACAGAATTGTAATAAAGTAAATAAAGTGTATTAAAGTAAAGACTTAGTAACCTGGGCTTGGACCCTTGCCTTACTTCCCTGGTCATAAGTTGAAGTTTTTGCTCAGACCCTGGAAATTTAACCACAGGACCAAATGTTCTAGACTTCCACTGGCTAGTTTCCACTGGCCACCATCTGACAAATATGAAATTGGAACTCCTGTTGCAGATGTCGGGGCATCATTTAGGTCATTTTATGACCTAAAATCCCCATGATTCATACAATTTTGTCTACTTTCATATCTATATTTATATTGTTAGAACATTTATCTTCTGCCTTCATATCTAAGTTGATAGTGATGATGTATTTTGTCTGTTTCCATGTCTGCTAGACATGCACCTTCTGCTTTTTGATATTACTTCTGAAGTAAAATTGTGTGCCTCAGCTCCTAATTAATGGAAACAGGACACAACAAGGGAGCAGGGGAAAGGGGTGGTCTTTTGGGTACATAACCAAGTTTTGTATTTGGTATTCTGACTCTCCTAGTAGACTGCCTTGAGTAGGGAGACTGCCCTTCTTGCAAGAAGAAATAATTAAATAAATCTGTCCTGTCTCTATTAGGAGATATATCTGCTTATTTTATTTTGGGCTAGGGTAATTTTTGTCCCACACATAACTGACACTATTTTGTCTATTGTCTTGTCAAACTGTATTTACAACTAAGAAACCTCCTTTCCCCTGATATGGATAGAAACATATGGAGACCATAAATCTGAGGGACACAAGCATCCTGGGTTTTTCCTTAAACATATAAAAAATTTTGTCAATGTTGTATCAGCAGTATGTGAGATGAAAGAGTTTGGAGTCTGAGTCTGAGATCAGAAAGGACCTGCCCCTGTCGCTCAGATGGCATCTGCCAGGGAGAGAGCAACATGTGGAAGCAAGCCCGTGGTTATATACCTTCTAACACAGAAGCCCCAACCCCAGCTGGCCTTAACTCTCATTGGTGGGGAGGCCAGCTCACAATCTAAGTGTGAGAATCTCTCTCAGAGACAAAGGACAGGGAAACATGTGGGTGTCCAGTGCAAGGCCAGGAAAGGAGTTTGGTCCTTTTTTTGGCATATCTTTTGCTGAGTTGGCACCGTCTCCATGGTTCTAAGTCCAAGATTCCTATAAGGTCAGGTGACTTCTGAACTTAGGCCTAGTGGATGCTGAAGCCACTCTAAATTTGATTTTTCAGAATGGGGGAAACTTCACTGCAGGTTATCCCTCACAGAAGTCAGAACTTAGGTTTTGGCTCTGTGGAGCACATAACTGCTGGCTTTAAGGGAAGGAATGATGAAAATGTGTATCACCAACCTGTTTGTCTCCTTTAACCAAACTTTCAGGTTAAATATATATATGTATATATAAACATGTACACACATATACATATATTGTTATATCCTAGATATATTATATATTTTATATGTATATATGTATATAGATAGATAGATATTCAGATGTGGTCACAGTGTGAGTCACTTTGGATTTTCATCTTTCTCCATTCCAAATGACAGTCTATAGGGAAGCAGGAATTAAGTGATATAGAATGAAAAAAAAGGAAAATGAAACCAGGAATATGATCTACTGGGGAATGGGGTTGGTGTGCATTTTGAGTCACAAGGAACACGGATTCTAGTCCCTTCTCTGACCTTTACTAGATGTAGGACCATGGCAAGTCCCCTAACCTCTCAGCACTTCAGTTTCCTTATGTATAAAATAGGAAGGATAACATCTAAGGAATCTGTGACAATAAACAGACTTAGTCCCTGTGCAGTATAGGCTTGGAGCTGCCCACTCATCTCAGCAGGTCACTTCCTTGAGGGCACCTGCTACATCTCTCTTCAGGGTTTAGAGCTAGGCCTGATTTGGAGGCTCAAAGATCATGAAGCCCCAGTGCTATGTTTCCCTGGTAATGATCAGCCAGCATCATTTTTCTACCTGACTTAATTATGTTCCAGAAAAGGATATTTGCTGCAATGATAGAGTTGATATAAAAAAAATCCTTCTATCCAAATTCTGTGATACTCTTTCATAGGACTCCATATAATCTCCAAGGAAAAGGGGACTGAAGAGTTTTTCAGTGCACTTTTATATAATTAATAGTTAAGGGGCAAAGAAGAATGTAACTGGATCGAATAAATAGTGCTTGACTTGGTCTGATATTTTTGCAGATCCCCTGGCTGGCCTATAGCCTAGTTGGGTGCCTGGGCATCAGGGCAAGTGTGGATTGATCTCAAGATAGATATCATGGGGCCTGTGAGTATGTGCTTACTCACCAAGAGAAGCTCTCAGCTCAGGGGGGTTGGGAAGGAGGCAATGTAACATGAAATCCCCAACCTGAGTGCATGAAGGCTTCCCACAATGGTGTCTGGAGGTCAGGAGACTGAGGGTAGCTGTGAGTCTTCCATCCCTGTCCCAGTCCCACCCCCATCCCAGGAAGGTCATTTCCCCTCTTTAGGCCTTCATCCTTTTTTCTGGACCATGGACATCCTAATGCCTCCTTACTGCACAGGGGTCTTTGAGGTTTAAATGAGGCATGGGAAAGGTGCTTTGTAATCAATCCCTATAGGACCTTTGGTGTTTTCCATAGGATGCCTTAACCTTCAGAGACAAACATGAACAACTGAAGAGTTCAGTCACATACTTGGGCAAAGGGGCTTTTGCTGATTTAGCTAGGGGGTGGTCATTGTATTTTAATGGCAATGGTGAATGGAAAGCTTGTTTTTTCTCCTGCCTCAGGTCTTGTAACCACAGCTGCCTTAAATGATTTCTTATCCATCCTGGGCTGCTTGTTGGCTTCTCTCTAAGAATCTCTCTAGGGCTCTGCCGATCTCTCTGTCTCTGTATAGGCATTTATGTATATGTATACAGGTGCATACCTACTGCTCTTTTACAGCACCTAGAGATTTATTTGTGTGTCCAACTGATTGTTCAGAAGAAAGAAAGACCACACCCACCTCTCCTTTGGGCTGAGCGGAAAAAAACAGGAGCCTCATAAGTATCTACTTAGCATGAAAGCCAGCAACTCAGGATTTGGGGTTTCCTTGGAAACAGACCAGTCTCCATGGCAACTGGTGATTAGAATCAGGTGATGCTGCCTTCATAGACACTGAATACTTCCTCTGCAGAGACTCAGAGTCTGAAGGGAGGGGCTCCTGCCTAGGTCCCTTATTGAAATCTTTCTCTGCTCTAGAAACTATCAGTGAATCAATTGTTACTGCCAATATTTCTGATGAAGGCCTCATTTCTAAAATATTTAGAGAACTGAGTCAAATTTATTTTTTTAAAAAAAGTCAGTCCCCAATTGATAAATGATAAAGGGATATTGAACAGGCAGTTTTCAGATGAAGAAATCAAAGCTATCTATAGTCATTTTAAAAAATGCCCGAAATCATTATTTATTAGAGAAATGCTATTTAAAACAGCTCTGAGGTACTACATCACCCCTGTTAGATTGATTTATCTGACAGAAAATATAATAATCTAAGACAATTCTGAAAGGCTAATGATGAGACATGCTATTCAGCTGCAGGGGAAAAAAATTGATGGACTCTGAATGCAGATCAAATCATACATTTAAAATTGTCTTTTTTGGGGGGCAGCTAGGTGGCGCAGTGAGCAGAGTGTCAGCCCTGGAGTCAGAAGGACTTGAGTTCAGATCTGCCCTCAGACACTTAACGCACACACAAACAAAAACCTAGCTGTGTGACCTTGGGCAAGTTACCCCCAATTGCCCTCCAAAAAGCAAAAAAAAAAAAAAAAAAGTAAAATTAAAATTGTCTTTTTTTCTGTTTTTTGTTCTATATTTTGTTTTGCAACTTAACTAATATGGAAACAATGTTTTCTTGACTGCTCATCTGTAATTTATATTAAATTGCTTGCCATCTAGTAAAAAACTACTTGAGATAATAAATACATTTGGCAAAGTTGCAGGATATAAAATAAACCCACATAAATCCTCATCATTCCTGTATATTTCTAATGAAATTCAACAGCTAGCGATCCCATTTAAAGTTATTGTAGACATTATAAAATATTTGGGAATGTACCTGCCAAAAGAAAGCCAGGACCTATATGATCACAGCTACAAAACACTTATAACACAAAAAAAGTCAGATCTAACTAATTGGAAAAACATCAATGGCTTGTGGCTGGGTCGAGCTAATATAATAAAAAAGACAATTTTACCTAAATTAAATTATATATTTAGTGCCACACCTATCAATTTACCAAAAACCTACTTTATAGAGCTAGAAAAATATTAATTCATATTGAAGAACAAATGGTCAAGAATATCACAGGAATTAATGAAAAGAAATGCTAGGGAAAGTGGACTAGCTATACCAGATTTTAGTCTGTATTATAAAGTAGCAGTCATCAAAACTACTTGGTACTGGCTGAGGAATAGTACAATGGATCAATGGAATAGACTGGGCAAAGGAGACTCAGCAGTCAATGACTATGGTAATCTATTGTTTGATAAACCCAAAGACCCCAGCTTTTGGGATAAGAATTCACTCTTTGACAAAAACTGCTAGGAAAACTGGAATGTAGTATGGCAGAAACTGGGTATAGACCATTATCTAACACCATATACCAAAATTAAGTCTAAATGGGTGCATGAAAATTTGAGACTCAATTAATTGTGGAATTGAATCTTGTAAATTAAAACTAAACAAATAAATTAAAAAAGACCAAAGTGTTGTTTATTTTATTTTAAATAAGAAAAAAAAAAGATATATAACACAAAAGGTCAGATCTTGGAGTGTCCTAAAATGACTACCTCTGATAGCTGAGAAGGCTCTGAGAAGATTAATCATCTATTTTAGAATGGAATTAGGATAGAAAATCTCACAAAAGACAAGGGTCTATTTTCACATTAATTTGTAGAGGGCCCAATTATTGACCATGTCTAAATAATTTTTAAAAACATTAAGAGAAAAGATTTTTCTTATAGGATTGATAATTTGTTCCATTTTAACATATGGTGATTCTTTTTAATGAAATAAAACAAAACCAAGCATAACAATCTCAAAAGTACATACATAAGGGCATGGTAAAAGTGCTCAGTATTTTTTGACATCTAAAATATACCCCAAAACTGAAAAAAAACCAAACAAACCCAGCACGTTATGAAAAAGACAGTTTCAGGGACTTCCTTCTTTGAACAAACTACTAATGAGATTATTTTAGTGAATATGTACATAGAGCATTTTTAGACAAAAAAAGATGTTTCTTTCTGTGGACTTATAAGGGATAGGACTTATGATTCAAAAATCATCCTATCAGTCAGAAACACGTGCATTGCAATAAGAAGTCAATTTTTTAAAGTTTTTTTTAAACCCTGATAGGTAAAAGGAGGGTGCTCCTGTAGGTCTAGAAATCTAGTGTCTAGGAAATTTCTTAGGATACTACATGTCTGGGCTTCCAAGGAACATTAAGAAGGGAAAGTTGCAGGAGGCAGAGGGTTTAAAATCTAGAATTTCCTAGCTAGGAGGTAAGAATGGCTTTAGTGTCACAATTAATGGTGAATGGTGAAGGCCGCATATGAGCATGAAGGAAATATCAAATCCTGAATCCAGAGCTTAATGAGATTTCAAAGCTGGAATGTCACTGTTCAGAGGGACTAGAACAAGAGCGTCTGAGATGTGGATAGGCTAGGATGTCAGAAGCAGGAGGATTTGGGGCACTCATAATATCGGCCGGGGAAGAGACACTGAGAAGAGAATGAGAGATTTAGGGGAGCATTTAGAAAGGGGATGTCAGGTCAACCACCACTCTTAGAACAGGGAACATCAGACTTAGAGCATCCTATAAACTTCCAGGTACCACAGCTGGGAGGGCTATGAGAATATAAATCTTCTTTTCTGGAAGGAACCTTAGACTAGAAAATATCAGAAGTGGAAAATATTTATCTTCATGTCTATTCAGTGGGAGACAGAATATTGATAATTTCTAGGAACATTTTTAAAAAAAGATTTTTTGTATATCAGTCAATTATTCCAACTTAATATTAAAAAATGGTAAAGTTTTTTTTTTTAATACACATCCTCAACCACATGGCTAACGTGTTGAGCAAAAGTGCTGACTGATTTTTGCTTAGCCAAAGGGATTCCCAATAAGCCTAAAACCTGTACACTGAAACAAATGTGATTCCATGTAGTTCCTTCTTTGATAAATACTGTTTTAGATATTACTTTTAGTGATAATGGATACAAAGAATCTTTGTCCCTAAAAAAACAAAGTCTTGTGAGGGAAATGACATGTTGTAAAATCTTCATATTAGGAAGACTTCTGCATTATAATAACAAAACATTAGAAAAACATTTTGAAAAACCTCATATATGGGGGCGGCTAGGTAACTCAGTGAATGGAGCACCAACCCTGGAGTCAGGAGGACCTGAGTTAAAACCCTGCCTCAAACGCTCAACACTTACTACCCTTGTGACCTAGGAAAAGTCACTTAAGAAAAACTGCCCTGCCTTCCCCCATCCAAATAGGAAAAAAAAAAGCAACCACCTTATAGAGGTTTGGAGAGTGTTCCTTTAGATCCCAAAAGGTCAAATATTAGAGATGTTTTAGTGTACTAAACATCCAGGCTTTATGGTACCTTTCAGGGAGGTGTATTGGAAGTAGCCTAGAAGTTAAAACTCAAATTGCTGGTCCCAATTAGCAGTGGAATGTGAAACCAGAGTAATGGATTACAGAGGTCACTTATAACCTATATTATCTAAACTTGAAGGTAATTAGGAATGGAAAATCCAGAGCTGAATGAGGCTGGAGAAACCAGAAAGTCAGTGTTGTGAAAGGCTAGAATGCAGAGGGTGGGAGATGTTCAGAGGCTGAGAATGGGAATTGTAGGAAGCAGCAGTGTCTTAGCACCCAGGATGTCAGGCCTCAAAGTAGCCGTGGAGAAGGTAGTGACTGAGGAGAGCCCTTAGAAAAAAATATAGCCAGTACAGCCTTTAGAAGTTGGCATATCAGAAAAAGGAGTATCATTAATACAATTCTATGGGATTGGCAGGATGATTCTGGAAAAATCAATCATCAGTTCTGGAGGGTCCACAGAAAAGAAAATATGGTATATTGGAATGTTTCATTTTATTTTATATTTTTAATGGTCTAACATTTTGACCAGTTTGGATTAAATTTTAAAAAGAGCAACCAGAAAATGAGTCCATGGTTGTATGAGATTAATCATGCTTTCCATTTTAATTTATTCATTTATTTAATTTAATTTACCTTGTAGTAATATTTTCCAAAAAAGTGAATGTAAATATATACATATGCATTCGTGTATATACAAATACAGATGTGTGGGGGCGTGGGGCAGAGTCAAATTGGCGGAGTAGAAAGAAGACTTCCACAGGGCTCCTGCTTCCACCTCCCCAATTCATGTAAAAGTTGACTCAGAAGAAACTTTGGAGCTACAGAACCCACAAAATGAAACAGAGAAGCTAACTTCCTGCTGAGGACAGCCTGGCAGGCCAGCAGCAAATGGCCAGAGCACTGCTCTGGGAGCGAACCCTAGCCCAGTGGGAGATGAAGGTTTTAGCCCCAAGGCAGGTGTAACCAGTGTCCTGCTGGAGGGACTTCAGATCACCAGCAACTGTGGCCTTTTCCTGAATTATCAGCACAAGATGCTAAGGACAAAATGAGAGGTCAATGCAGTGTGGACCTTGGGATCTAACAGTTGGAAGTGCATTGGCTTTTTCCCCTGGGGCAAGAAGCAGCTGAGGGGCTGTGGCCCTGTAGCCTCAGCCACATGTGGCTACTTCAGCTCCTGGCCTGAAAATTGTAGGTGGACCAAGCAACCAGTCTGAGGGGTAATTGCTCTTGCTTTAACCTACTTGGATCTGGATTGCTGTCTAGGGTGGAGGTCCTGGGGTGTGTGAAGAGCTTGCCAGAGTGTGTGGAGGCTTCAGAGAGGGCACCAAACTAATACATCCAGAAGCTGAGGAAACCCCAGCGTTTGGGACAGAAGCTTCCCTTTCTGGTAGCAGAGTCCTACTGTGGCAAAAAGCCTAAAAAGTAAAGTAATTGACTAGCAACCTGACCAGGCAAAGGAAATAATGCAAACAGAAGAATCCAACATTAGACTCCTATTTTGGGGACAAAAAAGATCAAAGCATGGACAGGAGGAAGACAATGAAATCAGAACTCCTGCACCAAATGCTTCAAAGAAAAATACGAGCTGGTTACAGGCCATAGAGGACCTTAAGAAGCAGATAAGAGAAGTGGAAGAAAAATTGGAAAGATAAATGAGAACAATGCAAGAAAATTATAAAAATGGGGTGGCTAGGTGGCGCAGTGAGTAGAGCGTCAGCGCTGGAGTCAGAAGGACCTGAGTTTGGATCCGACCTCAAACACTTAATGCACACACAAACAAAAACCTAGCCATGAGACCTTGGGCAAGTTACTTAATCCCAATTACCTTACAAAAGGCAAAAAAGAGAAAATTATGAAATGAGAGTCAACAGCCTGACTTAGGAAAATAACACCTTAAAAAATAAACTAACTCAAATGGCAGAAGAGGCTCAAAAAGGCAATGAGGAGAAGAATGCCTTAAAAAGACGTATCTGCCAGATGGAAAAAGAATCTCAAAAGCTCATTGAGGAGAATCATTCCTTCACAATTAGATTGGACTAAATGGAAGCTAGTGACTTTATGAGAAATCAAGAGGTTGTTAAACAGATCCAAAGAAATGAAAGAATAGAAGGCAATGTGAAATCTCTCATGGGAAAAACCACTGACCTGGAAAATAGATCAAGGAGAGATAATTTAAAAATTATTGGACTACCTGAAAGCCATGATCAAAGAAAGAACCTAGAAATCACCATTCAAGAAATTTTCAAGGAAAATTGCCTGATGTTTTAGACCCAGAGGGCAAAATAGAGGTTGAAAGAATCCACTGTTCACCTCCTGAAAAAGATCCCAAAAAGAAAACTCCAAGGAATATTATAGCCAGGTTCTAGAATTCCCAGATCAAGGAGAAAATACTACAAGCAGCCAGGAAGAAACAATTTCAATATTGTGGAAACACAATCAGAATAGCCCAGGACCTGGCAGCTTCTGCACTGAGGGATCAAAGGGCATGGAATATGATATTCCATATGAATATGATATTAATCTGAAGGGCAAAAGAACTGGGACTGAACCCAAGGGTCACCTACCCAGCAAAACTGCGTATCTTGTTTCAGGGGAAAATATGTTCATTCAGTGGAATAGAGGACTTTCAAGCATTCTTGAGGAAAAAACCAAAGTTGAATAGAAAGTTTGACATCCAGACACAAGAAGCAAGAGATGCCTGAGAAGGTAATCAGGGAAAAGAAATCAAAAGGAACTTATCAAAGTTGAACTATTTACATTCCTAAATGGAAAAACAATAACTGTGACAGATGAAACCTTTCTCAGTATGAAAATAATGGAAGAAGAGTATATGGGCATATGAATACATATGTGAATGTGTGTATATATGTTTACAGTTATACATGGATAGAGGGCACAGCTTGAATTTGGTAGGAAGGGATGATACTTAAGGGGTGAAGTTATGAGGTGAGAGAGGAGAGTGGCAAGAGGAGAAGGGGAGAGACAGGGTAGGGTAAACTATCTCATGTAGAAGAAGCAAGGGGAAGTGGCTGCAGGGGAGGGGAAGAACAGGAAGGCAAAAAGGCAAAACCATATTCTCATTGAATCTGGCTCAGGGAGAGAATGACATAAATACTAAATGGGATATGAAGTACCCACTATCGAAGAGGGACAGGATCAAAGTAGGGAATGGACCAGGTGGGGGGTGGGATGGGTGGGAGGGAATTATAAGCAGCCTTTTACAATATATCTACTATGGTAATGTTTTGCATAGCTATACATGTACAACACATACTGAATTACTTATCTTCCCAGAGGGAATGGGTGACAAGGGAGGAAGGGAATGGATCTGAAATTCGAGGTCTTAAAATTAAATGTTTCAAATATATATAAATACTATTATCAATACTCTTTTGCATGTAATTGGGAGATAAGATGTGTAGGCATTGGGGCACAGAGATTCACCTTCCTCTAATGGAAAAGTAGAAGGGGGTATGGGAGAAGATATGGGAGAGAGCACATTGGATGAGGGGATATCTTGTGGGACTGCTATTCTGGGGTGGCAGGTAGAGAAAAATGGGGGAAAATGTAACTCAAAATCTGGTGGAAATGAATGATGTAAACCAGAAATTAATAAAGCATTTGTTAAAAAAAAAACTAACTCAAATGGCAAAAGAGGCTCAAAAAAGCAATGAGGAGAAGAATGCCTTAAAAAGACGTATCTGCCAGATGGAAAAAGAATCTCAAAAGCTCATTGAGGAGAATCATTCCTTCAGAATTAGATTGGACTAAATGGAAGCTAGTGACTATGAGAAATCAAGAGGTTGCTAAACAGATCCAAAGAAATGAAAGAATAGAAGGCAATTTGAAATCTCTCATGGGAAAAACCACTGACCTGGAAAATAGATCCAGGAGAGATAATTTAAAAATTATTGGACTACCTGAAAGCCATGATCAAAAAATAGAACCTATATATCCCAAAGAGATCATAGAAATGGGAGGAAGACCCAAATGTACCAAAATATTTATAGCAGCTCTTTTTGTGGTTGCAAAGAATTGGAAACTAAAGGGATGCCTATCAATTGGGGAACGGCTAAACAAGTTGTGATATATGAATGTAATGGAATATTATTGTGCTATAAGAAATGAGGAGGAGAAGGATTTCATATTTACCTGGAGAGGCTTATACAAACTGATGCTGAGGGAGAAGAGTAGAATCAGAAGAAATCAATCACAGACACATCATATGTTTGATGACCAACTATGACAGACTGGACTCTTTTCAGCAATGCAGTGATATAAATTAATCCCAAAAGACTCATGAAAGAGAGAAATGCAACATCCAGAGATATAACTAGAAAGAACTGAGCTTGAATCCTGATGGAAGCCAACTAATTGATCTTTTTCTTTTCATTGTTTGGTTTTATTTCTTCTTTACCATTTTTCATCCCACCTAGTACAATATGCCTTTGTAATTGGACTAATGTCTAATATGAATGTATTTAAAGATCCTATACTGGACTATATGCTGTTGTGGGGTGTAGGGGGAGGGAAGTAAAGGAAATTTGAAAATCAAGGAACTATGGAATTGAATCTTGTTAACTGAAACTAAATTAATAAATTAATTTTTAAAAAGAACCTAAAAATCATTCTTCAAGAAATTCTCAAGGAAAACTGCCCTGATGTTTTAGGGGCAGAGGGAAAAACAGAGGTTTTAAGAATCCACTGATCACCTCCTGAAAAAGATCCGAAAAAGAAAACTCCAAGGAATATTATAGTCAGGTTCTAGAATTCCCAGATCAATGAGAGAATGTAACCAGCTAGGAAGAAACAATTTGAATATTGTGGAAACACAATCTGGATAAGACAGGATCTGGCAGCTTCTACACTGAGGGATCAAAGGGCTTGGAATATGATATTCCAGAGGTCAAAGGAGCTGGGACTAAAACCAAGAATCACCTACCCAGCAAAACTGAGTATCATCTTTCAAGGGGAAATATGGTCATTCAGTGGAACAGAGGACTTTCAAGCATTCTTGATAAAAAAAACCAGTGTTGAAAAAAAATTTGACATTCAGATACAAGAAGCAAGAGAAGCATGAGAAGGTAAACAGGGAAAAGAAATCATAAGGAACTTATCAAAGTTGAACTATTTACAGTCCCACATGGAAAAAAGGTTAATTGTAACTGATGAAACTTTTCTCAGTATGAAAATAGTTGAAGGGAATATATATATATATATATATATATATATATATATATATATATATATATATATATATACGTCTGTATGTGTCTATCTATATAGGAGGGTATATGGACATATGAATACATATGTGAATGTGTGTATATATGTTGACAGGTATACATCGATAGAGGGCACAGGACCAATTTAAAACAAAAGGATGATACTTAAAAGGCGGAATTAAGAGGTGAGAGAGGAATATAATGAGAAGAGATGGGAAGAGACAGAATGGGATAAATTATCTCATACAGAAGAGGCAATGGAAAATGGTTACAATGGAGGGGAAGAACAGGAAGGCAAAAGGGAATGGGTCAATGTTATTCTCATTGAATTTGGCTTAGGGAGGGAATGACATACACACTAAATAGGGTATCTCACCTTACAGGAGAGTAGGGGGGAAGGGGATGAGAGGGGGTGTGATAGAAGAGAGGGCAGGCTGGGGGGAAGGGAAGTTGGAAGCACCCACTTTTGAAAAGGGACAGAATCAAAGTAGAGAATAGACCAAGTGGGAGGTGGGATAGGAGGGAGGAAAATAGAGTCAGGCTTTTACAATATATCCACTATGGAAATGTTTTGCTTAGCTACACATGTACAAACTATTCTGAATTTCTTATCTTCCCAGTAAAGGTGGGTGACAAGTGAGGAAGGGAATGACTATGGAATTCAAAGTTTTAAAATCAAATGTTTAAATATATCAGACACTGGGGCATAAAGATCCACCATGCCTTACTGGAAAGTTGAAGGGGTGGTGGTAGGGGAAAAAGAGGGAGAAAATTTTCAATTCAAAATATGGCAGAAATGAATGGTGTAAACCAGAAGTTAATAAAGCATGTCATTAGAAAAAAAAGGATATTTCTGTATTAAAGAACACTGACCAAAAAAAAAAAAAAAAGAAATGAGGAATAGGGGGACTTTAGAAAAAACTGGAAAGACTTACATGAAATGATGTTGATTGAGGGGAGCAGAACCAGGAGAACATTGTACACAGTTACAGTCACATTGTGTGATTATTGACTTTTATAGACTTGGCTCTTCTCAGCAGTGCAAGGATCTAAGACAACACCAAAGGACTCATGATGAAAAATGCCATCCATATCCAGAGAAAGAACTATGGAGTCTGAATGCAGATGGAAGCACACTATTTGCTCTGTCTATTCTTCGTTTTGTTTTGTTTTGTTTCTTCTTTCTCGTGGTTCATTCTATTACTTATAATTCTTCTTTAAAACATGACTAATGTGAAAATGTTTGATGTGAATGTATATGTAGAGCCTTTTTCAGACTTCAGGTCATCTTGGGTCGGGGGAAGAGAATAGAGAGGGAGAAAATTTAACACTTAAAACTTGTGGAACTGAATGTTGTAAACTAAAAATAAATATTTTTTTTAAAAAATGCAAAAAAATAAATGAATATGCACAGATGTGTGTCCACATATTCTGATATATGCATTTGCATCCATACAGGTATGTGTATACCTATAAAATATCCTGAATAGCACCTAAAAGAGGTACAATGAAAGAATCATCAGTTAATTAGCTAGACAAAAAACCCAGAATCCAAAAACCTTTACCCCAAAATAAATGCAATTCCACACAGTCCATTCTTTAATAATGACTCTAACGTTGATTATATATCTAGTAAACAATATAGATTTTGGGCAGGTACAAAATGTGTTCAATGTTGAGGATTTCAAAGGAATACCAGTTTTAATTCAAAATAATGACACAGTAAATATATGCACTTTTATAAAATAAAAATGCATTTTAAGACATTAAAAAAAGTCCTTTCTAGTCCGCAAGATGGTGCAGCCTATGAACACAATATGCTAGGGTTGTGAAGTTCCCTAGAAGCATGAATATCAGAGTCCTTCCAGACACCTTTCAAAGGGGGTACATTGGAGATGTCTGAGATCTTGGAATACAGAAATTCCTACCTACGATATAGGTCCCACCTCTTCAGTGACCCAATTGGGAATGGAAAGTGAAAAAAGAATATTAGTTTGGGGAAGGCATCATGAACCTAGGATGTCTGAGCTTATATGAAATTTTGCATGTTGAATCCAAAGCTGCATCAGGCTATAGATCTCAGCATGTCTGTGTTGGGAAGGACCAAAACATATAGTGGGAGACATTCAAATGCTGAGAATGGAAAGTGTTAGAAGCAGTGGGAATTTTTCAAACAGATCATCAGGCCCAAGAGTAGCCATGGAGAAGGCAACAAGAAAGTTGGGGAGAAGAGGTGCACTTAGAAGAAGGATCTCAAAGAGAAAAGATTTAAAACAGAGAAAAGGACAGATGTTGGAGTGTCCTAAAATGACTACCTCTGATAGCTGAGAAGGCTCTGAGAAGATTAATCATTTATTCTAGAAAGGAATAAGGATAGAAAATCTCACAAAAGACAAGGATCTCTTTTCACATTAATTCACAGAGGACGCAATTATTGGCTACATCTAAACGGTTTTTAAAAACAATAAGAGAATAGATTTTTCTTAAGATATTATTTATTCAAGTCTAAAATGTAGTGATTCTTTTTAATAAAACAAAACAAAAACCAAGTATCAGAGTATCAAAAGTGCATCCAGAATGGCATGGTAAAAGTGCCCCTTATTGGGGATTGAGCCAAGATGGCGGAAAGGAAGCAGTAACTTCTCTAAGCTCCTCCGTGAATCCTGTCACTAAACTTTAAAAAGTGAATCTAAAAGGATTCTGGAGTGACAGAATCCACTGGGAGTCGGAGCGTGGCAGAATCCAGCCCAGGAAAGTGCCCAGTGGGTCCGGACAGGGGGAGTGTGGAGCACATGGGGTTTGGACAGCTCAGACTTGAGAGCAGACAAGCAGACTACATCAGAGAGAGAAGGAGCCCCAGCCAGCCGACTCACCCATACCAAGCATGAATCGCAGCTGTTTCACCAGCATCTCACCAGGGGACAGGAGGAATCTTTGGAGCCAGGTATGAGAGGGCTTGGGGCCCTGAGCAGAGACAGCAGCTTCTCCTGGGACTATCAGCCCCCAGCCTGGAAGTTTAGAAATCATCTGGCTGTTTCTCCAGGGGCTAGAATGGCAAAATAAACCCTAGATGCTCCTATTTGTCCTTCATGAAGCAGAAAACACAAAGATAAGTCTCCCACTCAGAGAGAAATCCTAAGATAGTAGAAATAGCCTCGGGCTTGGGAGTCATCAAGAACGGGCATAACTGAGGCTGCAAGGAGTCTGAAGAGAAGAGGGGGAGGAGTCTCATCAAGCCCCACCACACCTGACCAACAAAAGCCTTCCTGAGCTGTAACCCAGGGGTACAGAGGCAGAAATCTGAAGTGGCCAGACCACCCCTCCTCCACAGATTACTCTGTGTGTATCAGCATAACTCTCTGAGATTCCTGCCTTAGCCTCAAATTAGACACCCAGAGGCTGCAGCATTCAAAGTCAAGGACCAGGCCCTTAGCTCACAGCCTGAGAAATTAGGAAATAGGAAATCACAATGGGAAGGAAGGAAGCTGAGAAGGAGAAGGGGAAGGCAAGAAAATCGATCCAGGCTTATTATGTAGGTCAAGAACAACCAAATACAGAGGACAACATGGACTCTTTACTCACACCTGAGACCACAGAAGGAAATATGAACTGGTCTCAAGCCCAAATAGCATTCTTGGAGGAGCTTAAGAAAGATTTTAAAGACCAAACCAGGGAGGCGGTGACCATTGGAAAAAAGTTTTACTGAAGAAAACAAATCCTCAAAAAGTAAAATTAGTGAAGTAATTGGAGAAAATACCTTCCTAAAAAGGGACTTTCAAAAACTAACCAAAAACTATAATGTGCTAAAAATTAGAATCAGTCAAATTGAAACTCAGAACTCTATGGTGCACCAAGATTCAATCAAACAAAACATGAAGATTGAAAAATTGGAAGAAAGTGTAAAATATCTCACTGGAAAAACAACCGACCTAGAAGAGAGATCCAGGAGAAATAACTTAAGAATTATAGCTCTACCTCAAAGCCATGATGAGAAAAGCAACCTGGACAGCATCCTCCAAGAGATTGTCAAAGAAAACTGTCCTGAAGTTCTGGAATCAGAAGATAAAATAGTTATTGAAAGAATTCACCAGACTCCTCCTGAAAGAGATCCCAAATTGAAAACTCTAAGAAATATAGTAGCCAAATCCCAGAATTAAAAGATTAAGGAAAAATACTGTAAGCAGCCAAAAAGAAACAATTCAAATATCACGGAACTACAGTCAGGATCACAGAGAACCTAGCAGCTTCAACACGAAAAGATCGGAGGGATTAGAACTTGATATTTTGCAGGGCAAGAGAGCTAGGACTACAACCAAGGATTAACTTCCTGGCAAAACTGAGCATAATCCTTCAGGCAAGGAGATGGTCATTTAATGAAATAAGGGACTTCCAGACTTTCCTGATGAAAAAGCGAGAGCTCAATGGAAAATTTGATCTCCAATTACAATATTCAAGAAAGACATAAAAAGGAAAACACAGACTCACACATACATTCATGCACACTCATGTACACTTGCACATAACTTGGGACGCAACAAGAGCAAAATATTCACATCCCTATATGAGGAGCTGATAACTGTTGATATTGAAATTTTTATGATTATCATGACCTTTAAAAGGGTTACGCATAGATAGAGGGTGTGGGTATCAATGAACTTACCCAAAGATTAAAAAAAAATCCTTATTAAGGGGATCAACAGGATTGTAATGGGATAAAAGGAAAGAATGAAATAGAAAACGGTAAAGTATGCCATTTGAAGAGGCATAAAATCACACTATAGTAGAGTGGAAAGAAAGAGGGAGAGGAACAACATTTAAACACTATTCACACTGGTTCTTGTTCAAAGAGGGATCAACATAATCAATAAAGTTTAAGATTCTAATGTGGATAGACAAGTAAATTCATTAAATAGAGGAAAAGGAGGGAGGGAGAGGAGCACTGTTTGATATTTACTCTCATTGGTTTGGTGTCAAACAGGGAGTAACATACTCTGATAAGTATAAAAATTTATTGTGTCCTATAGGTCATAGGAGGGTAGGGGGGGATAAAAAGGAGGAGAGTAAAGGAGGGGATTAGAGGGGAGGGGAATAGTAGTAATGAGAGAAGGTATGTAAAGAAGGGGAGTCACTGGGTGGGAACACTGAGGGCAGAGGTGGTCAAAAGGGAAAACTTCAAGGAGGAAAAGGGAGAAGGAAGAAACAAAAACTTAAGCAGGGGAGGTAATAGGATGGAGGGGAAGAAACAGATATTCATCATTCCTGTGAATGTGAATGGGATGAACTCTCCCATAAAACAGAGGGGGAGAGCAGAATGGATTAAAAACCATGATCCTACAATATGCTGTCTACAAAAAACACATTTGCAACAAAGTGCTACCCTCAGGGTAATGGTAAAAGGTTGAAGTAGAATTTATTATGCCTCAGCTAAAGTAAAAATAGCAGGGGTAGCAATACTTATCTCAGGTACAGCAAAAGCAAAAATAGATCTAATTAAAAGAGATAAGGAAGGAAACTATATGCTGCTAAAAAGCACCAACAAGAATGAAGCAATATCATTACTTAATGTATATGCACCAAGTGGTATAGTGTCCAAATTCTTAGAGGAGAAGTTAAAGGAATTAGAGGAAGAAATAGATAGCAAAACTATACTAGTGGGGGACCTTAATCTCCCCCTCTCTGAACTTGATAAATCTAACCTCAAAACAAACAAGAAAGAAGTTAAGGAGGTGAATAGAATCTTAGAGAGATTAGATATGATAGATCTCTGGAAAAAACTGAATGGGGATAAAAAGGAATTTACTTTCTTCTCAGCAGTGCATGGTACATACTCAAAAAGAGACCATGTGTTAGGGCATAAAAACCTCATAATTCGGTGCAGAAAGGCAGAAATATTAAATGCATCATCCCCAGATCATGATGCAATAAAAACCATATGCAATAAAGGGCCATGGAAAGATAGACTATAAACTAATTGTTAATTAAACAATTTAATCCTAAACAATGAGTGGGTCAAACAAGAAATTATAGAAAAAATCAGTAATTTCATTCAAGAGAATGATAATGATGAGACAACATACGAAAATTTGTGGGATGCATTAAAGGCAGTTCTTAGGGGAAGTTTTATATCCCTAAGTCCATACATGAATAAATGTCAGCATTTGCCTCGTGTGAGTTCTCAGTAAAACATTCTTTTCAGGTAAACACATGTTTTCACATTTGGGCTATTTGGCCAGCTTATCAGAGTTTCACTCTCTGCAGTAAAATTCGAATGCCTATCATTACAGCTCAGTGACCAGTATCTTGTCTTGCCTGATGATCTTCAGAAACTTCAGAAGACAAATCAGATGGAAGCGATTCAGATTCCTGGCATGGCAATGGTAGACTGTCCAGGTTTTACAGGCATACACCAATGAGGTCAGCACAATGGCTCTGTAGACCTTCAGTTTGGTAGTCAGTCTAATACCTCTTCTCTCCCTTAGTTTCCTTTGGAGCTTCCCAAACACTGAGCTAGCTCTGGCAATACATGAGACAACTTCATCATCTAGGTGTACTTCCCTGAAAAGTATACTGCCAAGGTAAGTGAACTTAACCACAGCATTCAGAATTTCTCCATTTCTCATCCCACATAGGGATGGTTCTGAGCAGTTTGGTCACCATCATGGCCTGTCAGAACAAATTATTCACATTCGTCTATTCTGCTAGAGAAACCTTCACATTCTTGAGTAGACAGTCCCCTTAGTCACCTATGGGTTTGAGGCCCTTTGGTAACTTTGTTTAGCCTGTCTCTCTAAAAGGTTTACAGGGATGTGGACAGGAGCATGCTACATAGCTGGGAGCCACAGGTGAGAGTTGGGAAGTAGGTAGACATGAAAGGTGGAAAGCATTCTGAAAAGGGCTCAGAAGTCCTTATGAAAGACATCTCAGCTCTGAATGTCCCAGTGTGGAATGGTAAGTGAATCCAGACTATCTGAGTGGGGAAGTGACTTAGAACATAAAGTGTCTGAACTTGAAACAAGTTTTGAAACCGAAATTCAGACCTAGATTAGGTTTTAGAAACTGTAATGTCAAAATTGTGAGGGGCTAGAATAGAGTTGGAAATGTTTCCAGGCTGAGAATAAAAATGATCAGAAGCAGTTGATTTTAACACACTAAATCTCAAGCCTGGGAGTAGCCATTGGGAAAGAGAATGAGAGAGTTAGGAGAGTATTTAGAAGACAGAATATCAGAGCAATAAGTTATCTTAGAATACAGAAGGTCAGATGTACAAGATTCTAAATCCTTCTATATGCCATACTTGAAAGGGCTGGGGGAACATAAATCCTTTGTTCTGGAGGGATCTGAAAATGGAAAATGTCATCAATGGCAAGGCTTTAGTTTCACATATGTTTTAGTGGGCTCCAATATTAGCAAGAAGATAGATATTCATGTATGAGATCAGTCATTTATTCCAATTAAGTCATATTATGAAGTGGTGAAGTTTAAAAAAAAAATAATCCCTTCTTAACTATAATGAGGTGTGACTTTCAAACAAAACATGTCAGAGTTAGGAAAGTCCTTAAAACAATGAATGTTATAGAGTCCTCCCAGTAACCTTTCAAGGGGGAATGTTAGAGGGGACTAAGAGCTTAGAAAACAGAATTTCCTAACTAGGGAAGTAAATCATTCCTCTGAATGCCCCAAATTGGAAAGGAGAGTGAAGCCAGCAGATGAGATCAAGGAAGGCACTTAGAATGTAAAATGTCCAGGCTTGAAGAAAATTTCAGATCCAGAATCCTGAGGCTATAAAAGCTGGAATGTCAGTGTTGGGAGGGACAGAGAAGGATGGAGATGTTCAGAGATCAACAATGGAAATTGTCAGAAGGCAGAGGATTTTAGCACCCAGAAGGTCGGCCATGGAAGTAGCCATGTAGAAGAGAAGGAGCGATTTAGGAGAACACTTACAAGTAGGGATATCAGAGTAAGGAGAACCCTTAGAACCCAAAATATCAGAAATAGGTGTGTCCTCAGTGCCAAGGTATGTTATTGTTGGGAGTCTTTGAGAAGATAAATCATTAGGTCTGGAGGATCCACAGAACAGAAAATATATTAGAAGGTTTAATGTTATTATTTATTCTTTTTTTTTTTTTGCTTTTTTTGGAGGGCAATTGGGGTTAAGTAACTTGCCCAAGGTCACACGGCTAGTAAGTGTCTGAGGCCGGAACCAAACTCAGGTCCTTCTGACTCCAGGGCCAACGCTCTACTCACTGCGCCACCTAGCCGCCCCAATTATTTATTCTTCATAGGACAAAAGATGGCAGCTAGGTGGCATAGAAGATAGAGTGCCAGGCCTGTAGTCAGGAAGACCTGAGTTCAAATCTAGCCTCAGACATTTACTAGCTGTGTGACCCTGGGCAAATCGCCTAATCCTGTCTGGCTTAATTTCCTCATCTCTAAAATGAGCAAGAGGGGGAAATGGCAAACTACTACAATGTCTTTGCCAAGAAAACCCCAAATGCGAGTCACAAAGAGTTAGTACTAAATGACTGAACAACAATTACAGGCCGATATATTGGCCAGTTTGAAAATATATAAAGAAGAAAGAATATTTGGTGTATGAGATCAATAATTTTTTCTGATTTAATTTGTATTGGCCCAGTCCTGATTTTGTCCCAAAAAATCCTAACATTCTGAACCCCATGGACAAAGGAAATGGTGGTAAATGGACTGTTTCTTTAATGACTAACCAAAAAAACCTAGAAAAACAAATCATTTGCACACTGAACAAATTCAGTTCGGTGTAGTTTCTTCTTTGGTAAAGACTGCTATTGATATTTTTTAATCATACCAAGTTTGTTTTACTGAACATCATTTTTATACTACATCAAAACACCTTGACAATTACTAATTTGACTAATTAAGAAACTTCTCCCCAAGCTTTGAAGGTCTTTAAATCTGTTTGTGTGTGTACATATATGTACATATATGCATGTGTGTATGAGCCAATGTCATGTGTGAACGTTGATGGATGAAAAGAAATGACATGGAGGAGGAAGAAAAAGAAAGGGGAATGAAAAGACTGAAAAACAACAAAACACAGCAGATGTCCCTGATCCAGGCTCTGACAGTCTCTGAGAGGAGTCAGTGGGTCAGGAGAAAGAGTGTCCAGGACCAGGTCTGTTCACTTCAGACCGTGCATGAATCTATGGCTTAGATAGATGGATGCTTAGGTGTAGGCTTTGGGGATGGATGTAGAGGGAGGAGGGAGCCTTGCTACGGGGTGCCCTTGAAGGAGCTTCTCTCAGTCCTTCCTGTGATCTTTAGTCACCATGCGTCACTGTGGGAGAGGCAGGGCTTGCTCAGACACCCCGAGGAAGGCCACCGATGGCCATCTCCTAGGACCCCACGGACGCCTGGAAGCTCTGCGGGAGCCGCAGCGGCCAGATACTAGGTGAGGGTGCGTACCTGCCTTGGAGGGAGCGCACCTAGGTCCTGCGATGCCAGGCATCCGTGCTCCTCCACCCAGGTGCGGCAGTGGCAGCGGCAGCGTCCCGTCTCTATGGTGACCGGGGAGCCCCCGGCTCCTGGTAACCAAGGCCCTGGGCAGACCGGGGTAATGGGCCTCGACCCTCCCATTGCCAGCACTCCCCTCTCGGCAACGAGAGGCTGCAGAGCTGTACAGGTCAAAAGGGCACCACCCCTGTGGCCCCGTGGGAAGTGAGGGAGGGGGCGGGGGTCGTGGCCAAGCCCGGGGCCAAGCTGAAGGAGCAGTGGCTCAGCTCCAGGGCCCGGGGTGCCCCAATTGCCCCTCCCCCGCCGGGCCCTGTCATCCTTAGAGACGCCTTCGAAGGGGCCCCAGGGGCAGCCTGCCCTACTTGGTGCGCCCCCCCCCCACCCCATCCCAGGAGGAGCCAAAGGACCATGCTGAGCTGGGAGGGGCGCCCCTCCAAGACCTCCAAAAACGTGAGAGCACCCCCCCACTCCTCCACCTCTCCTCAGCTAGAGTGGGGGGTCTGGGACCTCCAAGGGAGGCGGGGCAGGGGGAATGTGGGAGGAGTGATGAGGACAGGTGCTTTTTTTGCACCAGGCCACAGCCTAGAATTCCAGACTAAGAATTAAAAAGGAGGCTTGGATCAACCTTGGGGGGAGGGGAGAAGGGGAGAAGTCTCGGGAGTGGGGAGGGGAGTTTCGGGGGGGTTCTCGGGAGGGGGTCTCCGATGGGGGTCTCAGGTGGGGAGGGTGGTACCCTATCGTTCAGGTTCTGGTTCTATTGATGTTACTATTAATGATAAGGAATGGCCCCCAAACCCCGGGTGTTACATACCCAGCACTGAAAAGGAACAAGCCTTCTGTGGAGAAAGCAGGATGTCCCTGAGACCCATGCGCGTTGTCATAGTAAACCAATGAATAATAAATAAGCCAAAAATGAACTTTATACATAACAGGATGGTGTGGCCTTAGGACCCAAAATGTCATGTCTCAGAAGGCCCTTAGCACAACTGAATGGCTCCAGTCCTTAGGACAAAGGGGGAAGTAGCTGAGAGCTTAGGATACAGCATGTCCTCCATAAGGGGGTACATGCCCCCTCTAAACATCCCAATGGAGGGGGAACTGAAGCCAGAATATTGGATGGGGGGGCACTTAAACTTAGAATGTCTGAGATTGAAGGAAATTTGCATCCTGAATCCGCAGCTGGATGAGTCTACAGAAACAAGAAGGTCACTGTTGGGAGGGATGAGGCCTAGAGCTAAGAGAGCCCTTAGAACACCAAAGATCAGACCTTGCAGGGTCCTAAGAAGTCCTCTTTGGGACTGCTGGGAGGGCTCTGAGAACATCAGTCATCTGCTGGAAAGGGTGGTCTTGGAATGGCAAAAATTCACTTTAATACACAGTCTTAGTGGGCCCCAATATTGACTAGTTTGGGATACTGTTTAAAAAAAAAAAGTAATGAGGGGGATTTTTTTCTGTGAGATCAGTCATTTATTCCAATTTAATTTATTTGCACATTGGTGAAGCTTAAAAAAACCCTCAACTACACAGACTAAAGGATATAGTGAAAATGTTGAGTATTTATTGGCAAGCTCAAAAAAAAAAAACTAAAACAAACATTGAAAACACTGGCACAGGGAAACAAATTCAGTTCCACAAAGTTCCTTCTTTAACATAGACTGCTATTGATATTACAATTAAAAATAATGAATAAAGAGCCTTTTTGGCCACAAAACAAGGTATTCTGTAAAGAGTATTTATAACTTATCTTTTGTAATGAATATATCATTAAGTCCTAGGTGCATTGTCATAACTATGATTACAAAAGGGAAGTCTCACCTCTGAATGTCCCAGGGTGGAATGGAAAGTGAATCCAGAATATCAGATAGGATAAGGGATTTAGAACCTAGAATGTTTGAGCTTGAAGGAATTTGGGAATGCAGAATGCTGTTCTGGATGAGGCTGGAGAAACTGCAAAGTCAGTGTTAGGAAGAGTTGGGATAGAGAGTGGGAGATGTTCAGGGGCTAAGAATGGAAACTGTCCAAAGCAAAAGATATATGAGATAGGAAGGGCCCTGAGAATATATATCTGCTCTGGAAGGGGCCTTGGAGTGAAAAAGCTCACCAATGTCAAGCATTTACTTTCATATATAGTCTTAGTGAGCCCAAATATTTGGAATTTCTAATTAATTTAAAAAATAAGAAGGTGAATTTTTTTACAAGATCATTTATTCCAGTATAATTTATAATTACACATTGGTAATGAATGAAGAAATCAAACCAAAACGTTCTCATCTTCAACCACACTGCCAAACGGGTTGAGTGAGATTACTGAGAATTTTTTGGCTAGCTAAACATGCCCCTCCCAAAAAAAGAAACCATGACACAGAAAGACATACCAAAATAAATTCAATATCATGCAGTTCCTTTTTTGTTGAACACTGCCATTGCTATTACAATTACTGGTAATGAATGTAGGGGATTTGGGGCCAAAAAATAAAGTATGTACAGAGAAATTTTCATGGAGATGTTTTGTTTCCAGATCAATGTATTGGTAAGAACCATAAGTTTATTGTAATAACAATCCAACGCTTTAAAATTTTAAAAATAAACTTTCTACATCATAGGATGGTCTGGCTTTAGGATCAAAAATGTCACATATTGGAAGGTCCTTAGAACATTTAATGTCTGGTTTTATAAGTAGGTATTTCATGTGGAAATGTTGAAGTACCTGATAGATACAGAATGTTGGAGCAAGGAATGAAGTCCTGCGTCTGAATTTACCAATGTGGACTTGAAAGTGAAGTCAGAATTCTAGATCAGGGAGGGCACTTAAAATCTAGAATGTCTGGGTTTGAAAGAAATTTGATGTACACAGAAGACAGAATATCACAACTGGGAATTAGAAGGGGTATTGACTAAGTTATATGGAATGTCCAGATCAAGATAGGGCACTAGAGTATGTACTAACAACATTGGGACAGATCTTAGAAAACAGTAGATGAGAGCTTCCAGATCCTGAGAAAAGAAATTTACAAGAGCCAATAAGAACTTAGGATGGAGGTCAAGACTGATAGAATCCATAGAGCAGAGAATGGCAGAAGTGAGAGAACAAAGGGACATTAGGGCTATCCTAGCCTTTAGAACAGAGAATGGCAGAAGTCAGAGGGGCCTTGAAGGCAGAGAATGTCTGAGCTGGAGGGTACCAGGAAATGGTAAATTGTCAGCTCTGGAGTAGAGGAAGTTGCTTGGTGATGTGCTCAGTGAGCCAAAGTATAAGGAAGAACCAGATAATTTAGGAAACAAGAAGCCATTGTATTTTGGGGATATTTATTCATTCATATCAATATATTTTATATCAGGCACAAGAGTGATTCGTTGAATGAAGACTGACATCTTCAGATACCCAGATAATCTTGCAAGGTGCTGGAAAAAAGCCTCATTTACCTGAAAACAGTAAGGAAAAAAAGCAAAGAAGAAAACCTTATAACAGCCTGCAGCCCCTTGATCAGGTAAGGCAGGTATTATATCATATCCCTCTTAATGATCATGACAGTGGGAAAACAGTAGATGTTAAGAACTTGCAATCAAAAGGAAGAGGATGGGTACTTTAAAGTCATTATAATGATAAGGCAGAAGGGAAGTGTATTAAAATTAATGAATGGAACAATTTAAAGGAATAAAAGGACCATCATATATCATATGAAACTATGGCCTTAGAACCTCATACTTCTGGCCTTCAAGATGACATTTGGGGCAGAATATTGGAGGTGTCAGGGAAACTTGAAAAATACTTTCCTTGTTATGATGAAAGTCACAGTCTGAATGTTAGAACCTGGACAGGACATAGAAGACAAAATATCACATCAGGGAGGACACTTAGAACCCAGAATTTCTGAGCTTAAATCAGAGCAAAGAGAGACCTTAGAACACAAAAGATCAGAAATTGGAGTGTCCCAAAAATCATCCTATGGGATAGCTGGAAGAGTTCTGAGTAACCTAAATCATCTGCTCTAGAAGGGATCTTTGAATGGAAAATATCATAAATGATAAGGATTTGTTTACACATATATAGTATGTATAGATATGTACCTATATATCTATATATGTATATATGTAGAGAAAGAAAAAAAGTCTAGTTAATATTCTAGTTAAAATTTAAAAAAAATAGAAGGTAGACTGTTGGTCTGATTTCAATCATTATATTCCAATTCAATTTTTATTATCCAGTGATGAATCTTTAAAAAAAATCTCAGATACCCAAACACAAAAGTAAAAGGGTATGGTCAAAGCATTTACTATGCTATGACTAGTTTAATGAAAAATAAACCCTAAATCCCCAAATATTAGCACCTGGAAAGAGATGTAATTCCATGCATTCCTTCTTTGGTAAAGACTGCTATTGATATTACTTTTAATAATAATGAATATAGAGTCTTTTTAGCCAAAGAAACAAGGTGTTACATAAAGAGGATTTTAAAAGACATGACTTATGGTTGAAAATCGGTATGTCCAAAATACAGTTATGCACTGCAAAAATAATACAATCAGGGGCAGCTAGGTAGCACAGTGTATAGAGCACAGGCCCTGGAGTCAGGAGGACCTGAGTTCAAATCCAGCATCAGACACTTAACACAAAAACTAGCTGTGTGACCTTGGGCAAGTCACTTAACCCCAATTGTCCTCCCAAAACCAAAAAAAAAAATACAATCAATAAAAAGTTGGGGGGGATTTTATAAATGATGCAAGAGTGTCATATCTGGGAAGGTCATGTCAAATCCTGAAATAAAATGTCTTTAATTGAGGTAATAGGGTAGCAAACATGCCAGCCTTGGGGATGTCCCACCAGGAAATTCACAGTAAAATGTTCTTATACTTTAAGAGAAAAGGAGGGGATAACAAGGCCAAGTCATGAAGCTCCCCCCCCCCCCATCATCCTTGCCAACAGGGCAAGAATCCCCATTCATTGTCATTCATTTACCCTTCATTATCTAACAGGCCATAGATCTCAGTGAATAGTACAAGGACATTAGGAGCTGAGACCCAACTCAAGCTTGGTTCATTTACACGGTAATATACCAGGCTGGGGACATAGGGTGTGGTTGACTTCAACCTAATGGAGAGTAAATGTATTCTTAGTAAAGATGGAAGAACATTACCAGAATCCTGACATTATTAGGATTAGTGAGATGAGTGGGAGGTAATAAATAATATTTTATATTAATCTTTCTATCAGTTATCATAACCTTATTGAGGATAGGAGGATTTTTTTTTTTTTTATATCCCAAATGGCCATGTCTTAGAAGTTCATTAAAACACTGAATGTCTGGGCTTCTGCATACCATTCTGGGGGAAGGTTGGAGGTCACCAAGAGGTTAGAAGAAAGAATTCCTGAGGTAAGTGGGAAATCCTGCCTTGAAGCGTTCCAGTTAGTGGGAGAAAATAACCAGGATTTTAGATGTGGCGGGATACTTAGAACCTAGGTTGTCTGAGATTGAAGGAAATTTCAAATCTGGCATCCAAGGAAGGATGAAGCTGTAGGAGCTGAAATGTCAGTGTTGGGAGAGACAAGAACCAAGAGTTTTGTTCAGTGACTGAGAATGAAGGTTCTTAGAATTAATATAATTTTAGCACAGAGAAGATCAGGTTTGGGAGCTGCAATGAAGAAGAGCATGAGTGGAAGAGGAAAACTTTTATACAAAAGGACATCAGATAGAGGAGAGACCTTAGAACCCAAAAGATCAGATCTTGGAATATCCTAAAAAACCCAAATGTGATAGCTGGGAGGGCTCAGAGAACATCAATCATCTGTTCTGAAAAGGACTTTAGAATAGAAAATACCATAAATGGGACTAATTTCTTTTCATATAGATTCTCAATGGACCAAAAGATTGGCCTATATCAGGCAATTTAAAAACAAAAGGGTATTTATAAAGACCTAAAAAAAATAAAAAACCAAGAGGGTGGTTTTTGAAATGACATTAATAATGTATTTCAGTTTAATATATAGTAATCCAGTTGTGATGCTTAAAAAGAACTTCTCACCCTGTCAACCCCACAGTGGCAAGAGAATGGTGAAAATACTCTCTCTCTTGTGGCTGAAAAAATATCACCCCCCAAACAAATGCAACTGCACAAGGAAACAAATGTATTTCCCTGCATTTCCTTCTTTCTTTTTTTAAATTAATTAATTTATTTTTATTTTTTTCTGGTTTACATCATTCATTTCCACCAGATTATGAGTTACATTTTTCCCCCATTTTTCCCTACCCACCACCCCAGAATAGCAGTCCCACTAGATATCCCCTCATCCAATCTGCTCTCTCCCATATCTTCTCCCATACCCCCTTCGACTTTGCCATTAGGGCAAGGTGAATCTCTGGGCCCCACTGCCTGGACATCTTATGAAACATTTAATTTTAAAACTTCGATTTTCAGATCCATTCCCTTCCTCCCTTGTCACCCACTCCCGCTGAGAAGATAAGCAATTCAGTATGTGTTGTACATGTATAGCTATGCAAAACATTACCATAGTAGATATATTGTAAAAGACTGCTTATATTTCCCCCCCCACCTGTCTCACCTCCCACCTGGTCTGTTCCCTACTTTGATCCTGTCCCTCTTTGATAGTGGGTACTTCCAATCTCCCCTCCCCCCAGAATGCCCTCCCCTCCATCATCCCCCCTCTCTCATCCTCCTTTCCCCTACTCAGGAGAGTGAGTGAGGGTAAGATATTCCATATTTCCTTCTTTCTTAAAGCTGTTCTTCACTTTTCTTTTCTTTTTTTTTTTTTAAGCAATTGGGGTTAAGTAACTTGCTCAAGGTTACACGGCTAGTCATTATTTATGTGTGGGTGCTCATTTTCTGAGGCGGGACTTGATCTCGGGTCATCCCAACTCCGAGGCCGGCGCTCTTACTCACTGCACCACCTAGCCGCCCCTTTTAAGGCAATTGGGGTTAAGTAACTTGCCCAAGGTCACACGGCTAGGTTTTTGTTTGTGTGGATTAAGTGTCTGAGGCTGGCTCCGAACTCAGGTCCTTCTGACTCCAGGGCCGGCGCTCTACTCACTGCGCCACCTAGCCGCCCCTGTTCTTCACTTTTCTATTAATAATAATGAAGTTTGGGGCAGCTAGGTGGCTCAGTGAATACAGCACCGGTCCTGGAGTCAGGAGGACCTGAGTTCAAATATGACCTCCAACACTTAACACTTATTTGCTGTGTGACCTTGGGCAAGTCACTTAACCCCAATTGCCCTGCTGTGCCCCCTCAAAAAGGACAAACATAAAAAAATAAATCAAAAGGAACTTGCAGTATTTTTGGACAAAAAAGGGACTGAGGACTCATAAGAGAGAACTCTTATGTTTCCAGATCATTATACCAGTGAGACACATTGGCATTTTACAATAATCTAATGATTATTTTAAAACTATATTATAGATCACAGGAAAATATGGTCTTAGGACCTAAAGTATCAGAGCTGGTGAGGATTCTTAAATATTGAATGTTTGTCCTTTCAGGTATCTTCCAGTGGGAATACTGGAGATGCCCAACAGCTCAGAAAATCAAATTTCCCAGCAAAGAGGTAAGTCCTGCCTCTAAATGTCCCAGTTTGAAGTAGAAAGTTAAGTCAAATCATGAGATTGGGGAGGGCTCTTAGAACCTAGAATATCTAAGCTGAAATTTAGAATCCAGAATGCAGATCTCTGAGCAGGGAGAAGCTGGAATGTCAGTGTTGGGAACGACTGAACAGAGAAAGTGTGAGATGTTCCGAGTCAGAGAAGGGAAATTATCAGAAGAGTGGAATTTGAGCACACACAATGCCAGGCCTGGGAGTTTCCAGGGAGAAGAGAATAGGAGAGGTTGGCAAGCATTTTTAAAAAGGAATATTGAATCACAGAGAACTCTTAGAAAACAAAAGATCAGATCTGGAGTCTCCTACATTCTCCCATAGGCCATTGCAGGGAGGTCTCTGAGAACAAAAATCATCTCTTCTGGAAGGAGCCTTAGCAAAGCTAATGTCATAGACAGTAAGTACTTATTTTCATGTCTATTCTTCATGACCTACAGTATTAATCATATCTAGGTAAATTACAAAACAAGAAGAATTTTAAAACTATTACTGGGGTCATGAAAAATCGAAATAACTGAAATGACTAAACAACAGCAACAAGTCATTTAGTCCAATTTCATATACGTTACACAGAGGTGAAGCTTTAAAAAAAATCGAAGCCTCAGCCATGTTGTCAGAAGTGTTTTCTGAAAGTTCTGACTCTTTTTTGGCTAGCTAAACACCCTAGGAAAACCTAACCCCCAACACAGAAAAACAAATGTATTTCCATGTGGCTCTTTCTTTGTTAAAGACTGCTGGTTTTATTACTTTTAATGATCATGAATAGATAGTATTTTTCACCTCAGAAAACTAGGTTTTACATTTTGAAGACTCATTAGATAACAATTTATGTTTAAAAATCAAATCAGTAAGGCCTATATGCATAACAATAATATATTAAAGTATAATATAATGATAAATAATAATGCTCCTTTTAAAAATTAAAAACAAAACAAAAACCTCTTACATTATAGAATGATGTGGTTTCAGAACCTAAATTATCATGTCTTGGAAGGTCCTTAAATCACTGAATTTCTGGCCTTCCAGGTACCATTTAAGGAAGAAAGTTTGAAGCACCTTACAACTTATGATATAAAGTTTCTTGGCTAGGCAGGAAGTCCTACCTCTCCATGTCTGAATTTGCACTGAAATGTGAAGCCAGAGTTTGAGATTAATGGAGGGCATGTGGAACCTAGAACTTCAGGACATGACTATCCAGAACCCAGATTTGGACGAGGCTGTAGAAGGCCAAATGTCAGGGCAGGGAGAGTCCAGAACAGAGCGAATGGGAAATGTTGAGAGGCTGATAAAGGAAATTGTCAGAAGCCCTGGGATTTGAGGAGAGAGAATGTCAGGCCTGGGAGAAGAGAATGAGAGAGGGAGCAGAGCACTTAGAATAAGGGATATCAGAGAAGGGAAAAAGAACAAAAGGTCAGTACCTTTGTGTCCTCAGCACCTCCAGGTGCCATAGCTGAAGGGTTCTGAGAACACAAACCATTTTTCTGGAAGGGGCCTTAGAATGGAAAGTCTAATAAATGTCAAGGATTTATATTAAGATATCTTCTTAGTGACCCACTTTTTAGCCCAGTGATGATGTCTTCAAAAAAATTTCTCACAATTTCTACCCCACAGCCCCAAGGGTATGGTGAAAGTACTGTCAGGTTTTTGGCTGGCCAAAAGCACCCACAAAACCCCAAACTTGTGCACACCAAAACAAATGCTGTTACATGCACTTCCTTTGGTTAAGACTGCTTTTAATCTTACTCAATGGTACTGAATATAGCATATTTTTGGTCCCATAAACAAGTTGTTAAATTCTGATGTCATAGGGGAGAAGACTTATGTTTTAAAATCATTTCAATAACATATGCATTGAAATAGTAATCTAAGAAATTGAAAACTGAAAAAAGCCTCAGATATCAGAGGAGGGTGTGGCTTAGAATGAACAATGTCAGACTTCCTAAGTTCTGTAGAACACTGAATGTCTGGTCTTTCAGAAACAAGGTAGATATGGCAGAAAGCTTAGAATACAGAATTTCCTTGCTAGGAGTCTTGCTTCTGAATGTCCCAATTTTGAGTGGAATGTGAAGCCAAAATATGAAAATTGTGTGGGCACTTAGCACCTAGTAGCGGGGGAACCTCTGGCCTTTAGGCCACATATAGCCTTCTAGCTCCTTGGGTACAGCCTTTTAACTGAGTCTAAGTTATACAGAACAAATCTTTTTATTAAGGAAGTTTGGATTCAGTCAAAGGGCTACCCTTGAGGACCTAGAAGGCTACATGTGGCCTTGAGACCACAGGTTATCCACTCCTGAAAAAAAAAATGTCTGTGCTTGAAAGAAATTTCCAATCCAGAATCCTGAGAAGGATGAGCTGGAGAACGTACAAAATCAACACTGTTAGGAGCTAGATTGGCAAGAATGGGAGATGTTCAGAGGCTGAAAACGGAATTTGTCAGAAGCAGGACAATTTCAGCACACATAATGTCAGGCTTGGGAGTAGCCATGGAGAAAAGAGTAATAGAGGTCAGAGAACACTTAGAAGAAGGGGTATCAAAGCAGAAAACAAAACCAAACCCTTAGAACACAGAATATCAGATCTTGGAACATGCTTAAAACTGCTCAATGTAAGAGCCAGAAGCTCTCTGACTACATTAATCAGCAGCTCTGAAAGGGGTCTTAGAATGAAAAGTACCAAAAATGACAAAAATTCTTTACATATATATTCTGCATGGACTATTGTCTATATTGTCTAGTTCTAAGTAATTTTAAAAAAGAAAGTAGATTTTTCATATGAGATCCATCTTTTGTTCCAATTTAATTTATATTATGTAGTAATGGTGATGCTTTTGGAAAACATCTCCAATCTTCAACTAAAGGATTTTGATGATAGTACAATCTATTTTTAGTTAGCTAAAGAAAACCACAAAAACACAAAATTTGTGCACACCAAAACAAAAGTAATTCCATGGATTTCTTTCTTTAGTAAAGACTCATATTGATCTTACTATTAATGATAATGAATATAGAGTACTTTTGGATAAAAAGGTGTTACATAAAGAATACATGTGTAGTACATCACTTATTTTTCAAAATCATTATATTAGTAAGACCTCTGCACATTCTAATAATGAATAAATAAAAGAAAAACTTAAGAGAGAAAAAAAACTTATAGATCATAAAAGGGTGTAGTGTCACCTGAAAAAGATCAGATCTTGTAAGGTCTTTGGAAGACTGATTATCTGGTTTTCCAACTATATTTCAAAGGAGTAACATTGGAGGTGGCCTCAACCTTAGAATACCAAATTTCTTAGCTAGGAGCTAAGTTTTGCTTCTAAATGTCCTCACTTGGAGTGGAATATGAAGCCAAAATTTAAGATCAGGGAACTCAAACGAAATGTAGAATCCAGTAGCATGATCTTGATGAAGCTGTAGAAGCTAGAAGGTCCCTGTTGGGAGGGAATAGAACAGAGAGAATGGGAGATGTTTAGAGACTGAGAGCAGAAATTGTCAGACACAGTGAGATTTTAGCCCACATTATGTCAAGCCTGGGAGTAGCCATGGAGAAGAAAATGAGAGATATAGGAAAGCATTTAGAAGAAGGGATATTCAGGCAAAGAGAACAATTAGAAGACTAAAGGTCAGGTGTGGTATGTCCTAAAAACTGCCACAGACCATGACTGGGAGGGCTCTGAATACATAAACCTTCTGCTCTGGAAGAGCCATAGAATGGAAAACAGCATAAATCGCAAGGGTTTATTTTCATATATATTCTAAGTTGCCAAAATATTGACCAGTTTTAGATCATTTAACAATAGATAGGTAGATTTTCTTTTATGAGATCTATCATTTATTCAAATTTAATTTGAGTAATGAAGTGGTTATCCTTTAAAAAAAGAATCTCACATCCTCACCCATAAAGCCAAAAGGGTACTGTCTATTTTTTGCTAGTCAAAATAATCACCATGTAACATAAAACCTTCCCACTCAAATGTTTTTCTATGCAGTTCCTTCTGGGGGAAAGATTGCCATTGTGATAAATATTAATGATAGTCAATATAAAGCATTTTTGGCCGAATTAAGTTGTTCCATATAGAACATATGTTACAACACATAAACTTTGAAAACACAATAATAAAACATAATAGCCAATAAGTTAAAAGAAAGGAAAGAAAAAAAGAAAACTGTCAGAATCATAGCATCATGCAGACGTAGAATAAAATATATAAGGGCTAGGTAGGCCCTTGGGATTTTGAATATTACCTAGTACTTTCAATCACCTTTCAGAGAGGAATGTTGACATTTGCTTAGGGGTTAGAATTCAGAATTTCCTAGGTGGGGTGTGATTCCTGAGTTTGAATGTCTGAATTGGGGATGGAAATGAAGTCAGAATTTTCAGATCAGGGTAGTCATTTAGAACCTTTTATATCTGAGCCTGAAGGAAATTTCTAATCCAGACTCCTGAACTAAATGAGGCTTTAGAAACTAGAATGTTAGAATTCTAGGGACTAGAAGTGAGAGAGTGGGATATGTTCAGATGCCAAGAATGGAAATTGTCAAATACAGTGGGATTTGAGCACACAGAATATCAGGCCTGGGAGTAGCTGTGGAGAAGAGAATGAGAGAGTTTGATGAGCACTTAGAAAAATACATATCAGAGGGGAAAGAGCCCTTAGAATCCAGCATCATATCAAGCATAGGAGTGTCCTCAATACCATGGCATGGGATTGCTAGCAGGTCTCTGAAAAGATAAATCATTGGCACTGGAGGGTCCTCAGAATCAATAATGTCAAAAATTGGAAGATTTGATTTTATTATATATTCTTTTTTTTTTTTAGCTTTTTGGAGGGCAGTTGGGGTTAAGTAACTTGCCCAAGGTCACACGGCTAGGTTTTTGTTTGTGTGTGTATTGTGTCTGAGGCCGGATCTGAACTCAGGTCCTTCTGACTCCAGGGCCGGCACTCTACTCACTGCGCCACCTAGCCGCCCCTTATTATATATTCTTAGTGGGCCAAAATACTGGCCAGTTTGAATTAAATTGAAAAGAGAACACATTTTCCTTTTAAATTCATGTTAGCCCAGTGGTGATACTTTCAAAAAGAAATCTCATGCCTGGGCCACACTACCAAAAGCGTATGGTGAAAGTGATATCTATTTAATGGCCAGACAGAAAACTCCAGAAAAACAAAAAAAAAAACTTCACTGGAAACAAATGCAATTCCATACAGGGCATTTTTGGTAAAGGTTGCTATTATTTCAATGGATGATCATTAATATAGAGTCCGTTTGACAAGTAAACATAGTGTTCTTTACAGAATATTTCAAAGGTCCACGACACATGCTTGGAGATTATTATATTGGCAAGACTCTTATGGAGTATAATAACATGCAATAAATAAAAAAGTGAAAAGAAAACAAAACTTTAAAAATATAACTTGTTGCAGCCTTCAGATAAAATATGTCAGGAATGGCAAGTCCTCAGAACACTGAGTATTATTGAGTACTTCCAGTTACTTGCAATAGGGAATGTAGCTAGAGGAGGACTTCGAACATAAAATTTCTTATCTAGGAGCAAAGTCACACCTCTGATCGTCAAATGTGGAATGTAAATGAATCCATAAAATCTGTTTGGGGAAAGAATTTATGATCTAGGATAGCTAAATTTGAAGGAAATTTCTAATCCATAAATTTGACCTGGATGAGGATTAAGAAAGTGCAATATCCACATTGTGAGAGGCTCGAATAGAGAGAATGAAAGATGTTCAGAGCTGAAAATGGAAAGTGAAAAATGTAGAATGGGAGCCTTCAGAGTAGCCATGGAAAAGAGAGAGAGTGATGAAGGATAAGACTTAGGTGAAAAGAGATCAGAATAAAGAGAGCCCTTAGAACTCAAAAGGTCAGATCTTGGAATATTCTAAAGGTGTTTGATGTTTAATAGCTAGTAAGGCTCGAGAACATAAATCATTTGGTCAGGAAAGGGCCTTAGAATGGAAAATTTCATAAATGGCAAGGATTTACATTTATGTATTCTTAGTGGGCCCACATATTGACCTGTTTTAGGTAATTTAAAAACAATAAGAATCTAGCTTTTTCACATGAGATAAATCATATATTCCAATTCAATTAATTTTGTGCATTAGTGATACTTAAAAAAAAAGTCTCACATACTTAACCACACAGCCAGAAGGGCATAGTGAACATACTGTCTATTTTTTGGCCAGCCAAAAAAATAACAAAAACCCAAAACCTGTACACAGAAACAAATGTAATTCTATACAGATCCTTCTTTGGTAAAGACTGCTATTGATATTACTTTTAATGATACTGAATGTAACATATTTTGGACCAAAAAACCAATTAAGTATTATGTTCTTAGGACTTGTAAGGTACAGGACATATGTTTCCAAATCATTGCATTACTTAGACTTATGTGTAGTATATTCAGTTTTTTAGTATTTCAGTATTTTAGTATTTCAGTATTATTCAGTTTTTTAAAAAACATTTAAACAAAAAGAAAACACCTTATAAATCATAAAAGGGTATTTTTCAAATCTAAAAATGGCATGTCTTAGATGGTCCTTGGAACATTGAGTGTCTGGGCTTCCAGGGATCATTCAATGACAAAAGCTGGAGGTGGTTGAGAGCTCAGACTACAGAGTTGCCCAGCTGGGCAGTAAGGCCTGCCTCTAAATATCCCATTTGGGAAGGGAATGTGAAACCCCAATTTTAGATCTGAGAGGGCACTTAGAAGCTAGAATGTCTGAGCTTGAAGGGAAATTTCTAATCCGGAATCCAGAGTTAGATGAAGTTATAGAAGCTAGAATGTCAGTATTGGGAAGGACTAGGGGGAGAGAGTGGGAGATGTTCAGAGACTTGAAAAAGGGAATTGTGAGAAGCAGTAGGATTTTAGCATAAAGAATGTCTGGCCTGGGAGGAGCAATGGGGAAGAGAATGAGATAATTAGTAGAACATTTAGAAGCAGAGATATCAGATCAAGGAGAGAACACAAAAGGTCAGACCTGGAGTGTCCTCAGAACTCTCCTAGGCCATTGCTGGGAGGGCTGAGAGAACATAAATCATCTGCTCTGGAATGGACCTTAGAATGCAAAATATCATACATTTCAAGAATATTTGTTCAAATATATTCTTAATGGGCAAAAACCATATTGAACAATTCTTGGTAAATTAAGAAAGAAGGATAATTTAGATTTTTCCATTGGAGATCAGTTATTTATTTCAATTTAATTTACAGTGTGGTATAAAATAATTTCATGTAATGGTGAAGCTTAAAAAAGTCTCACGTCCTTAACTACACAACCAAAGGTGTTTGGTGAAAGTACTGACTACTTTTTGTGTAGGTTAAAAAAAATCCCATGACAACCAACAGCCCTCCAAAACAAATGCAGTTCCCTGAAGTTCCTGCTTTGGAACTGCTATTGATGTTACTGTTAATGCTAATGAATGTGTAGCATTTTGGGATAAAAAAACAAACACAAACAAAAAAATCCCCCAGTTATAACATAGGACTTAGAAGGAATATAATTTGTTTTGAAATCAGTATATCTATAAGGCCTATATGCATTGTAATCATAATCCAATTAAGAAAAAAACACCTTCTAGATTATAGGAGGGTGTAGCATTAGAACCAAAAAATAGCAGGCCTTGGGAGGTCCTTAAAATATTGAGTGTCTGGCCTTCCAGCTACCATTCAAGGAAGAAAGTTGGAGGTGACTGAAAGCTTAGATTATAGAACATCCTAGGTCAGAGGTTAAGTCCAAATTCTAAATGTCTCAATTTGGAGTAGAAAGTAAAGCCAGAATCTGAGATCTGGGAGGGTACTTAGAACCTATAATGTCTGAGCTTAAAGGAAATGACAAATCCAGAAACCTGAGCCAGACGAGGCTGTGGAGCTAGAATATCAGCATTTGGAAGTATTAGAACAGAGCGAGTGGGAGAATTTCAGGGGCTGAGAAGGGGAATTGTCAGAAGTAGTAGTATTTTGGCAAACAGAATGTCAGGCCCAGGAGTAGTCATGGAGAAGAGGATGAAATTTAATAGAACCTTTAGAAGAAGGTATCCAGGGACAAAGATGAGCTCTCAGAAGTCAAAGGTCAGATGTGGTATACCATAGCTGGGAGGTCTATGAGAAAATAAATTCTCTGCTCTGGTAGGGGCCTTAGAATGGAAAATAGCATAAATGGCAAGGATTTCTTTTCATACATACACATACAAACACACACACACACGCACACGTACACATTCCTAGTGGCCACAAAATTGGCCAATTTTAGGGAATTTAAGAAACAAGATGGAAGATTTTTCTTATGAGGTCAGTCATTTATAGCAAGTGAATTTATAGAACACATTTGGTGAAGCTTAATCTTTTTCTTTTTATTATTTGGTTTTATTTCTTCTTCACTATGTTTCATTCCATCTAGTACACTCGGCCTTTGTAACCTAATGTCTAATGTGAAAGTATTTGCAGATCTTATACTTGATTATATGCTGTCGTAGAGAGTGGGGGGAGGGAGGGAAGGAAAATTTGAAATGCAAGGAATTATGGAATTGAATCTTGTAAACTAAAAATAAACAAACAAATTAATAAAGACAAAAAAAAAAAGAAATTCTCACATCCTCCACCACATTGCCAAAGGAGTATAGTGAGTTTATTGTCTACTTTTTGGCAAGTCAAAATAATCCCTCTCTAAGAAAAGAGAAGGGTAGAAGATCCTGTAGCAAAAGGGACTCGTGGAGCTGTTAGGTGGCAGAATGGATAGAGCACTGGCCCTGTAGTCAGGACGACTTGAGTTCAAATTTGGCCTCAGACACTTAACGCTTACTAGCTATGTGACCTTGGGCAAGTCACTTAACCCCAATTTTTCCCTCCAAAAAAGATTTTTTAAAATGTGTTTAGAAAAAGGGAGATCTTAGAACCCAGTATGTAGAAATAGGAGTATCCTCAATACCATGGCATGTGATTGCTGGGAAGGCTCTGAGAAAGTAAATCACCAGCTTTGGAGGGTCCTCAGAATGGAAAATACCATCAGTGGCCAGGATTATATATTCTGAGTCAGCCAACATATTGGCCAGTCCCCTGAAGATTTGAAAAACAAGAAAAATGCAGATTTTGTGTAAGAGTGCATTTATTACAATTTAATTTGTCCATTACTGATGCTTTAAGACAAAATTCACATCTTCATCCACACAGCCACCAGGGTATAATTAAAATAGTGCTGATTTTTTGGACAGCCAAAAATAATTCCCAAAGTCGACAAAACCTATACAGGAAAACAAATGCAATTCCATATAGTCCTTTACTGGTAAAGACTGCTATTGATATTACTATGCATGATAATGAATGTAGAGTATTTTGGCCACAAAAACAAGGTGTTACACACAGGACTTAGAAGGGAATAGACTTAGGTTTCAAAATCCATTTATTAAGAAGATAACATGCATTGTAATAATCAAGAAATCAAAAACTGAAAGAAATAACCATATAGATCACAGCAATTGTGCCCTTAATACCAAAAATACAGTCAAGAGACTTGTATTTTTGATATTTTTTTTGATATTTATTATCAAGAATTTCTGTTCTTCCAGGTACCATTGGGGGCGGTTGGGGGGAGTGGGAAAGGGTCGAGGATGTAGGATACAGAATTTCCTGTATATCCTGACTCTAAAAATCCCAGTTTGGCTTGGAAAGTGGAACTATCATTTTAGATTGGGAAGGGCGCTTAGAAGCTAGAATGTCTGAGATGAAAGCATTTAGAATCCAGAGTACCAAGCTGGATGAACTTGTAGGAGCTGGCATGTCAGTGTTGGGAAGGACCACAAAAGAAAAGAGTAGGAGATGTATCAAGGATGAGAATGCAAACTCAGAAGTGGTGGCATTTTCTCAGACAGAAGGTCAGGCCTGGGATCAGCCAAGAAGAAGATAATGTGACAATGAAGAGAATACCAAAAACAAAGGACATCAGAGCAAGGAGAGCCCTTAGAACACGACAGGGCAGATCTTGGAGTGTCCTGAAAACCACAACATGGGATAGCTATGAGGGCTTTGAGAACATAAAGCATCTATTCTGGGATGGCCTTAGAATGCAAAATCTCATACACGACAAGGATTGGATTCATACATACCCTTAGTGGGCCAAAATATTGACTGGTCCAAGGTAATTTTAAAAAACCAGGAGAAATAATTTTGCAGATGCATTAATGATTTATTTCAATTTAATATATGTCAATCTGGTCATCATGCTTTTATAAAAAGTTCTCAAACTCTCAACCCCACAGCCACCTGTGTATGGAGGAAAATACTCTTTATTTTTTGCTTAGCCAAAAAAACAAAGCTTTGCATACCAAAATAAATTAAATTCCCTTCTTTGGTGAAGATTACTATTGATATTCTTATTAATGATAATGAATATAAAGTATTTTTCTGTAAAACAAAGTATTAGATACCAAGGAATCAGAAATGAGACAATGGGGGAGGCTAGGTGGCCCAATGAATAGAGCACCAGCCCTGGAGTCAGGAGAACCTGAGTTCAAATCTGACCTCAGACACTTGACACACTTACTAGCCGTGTGACTTTGGGCAAGTCACTTAACCCCAATTGCCATACAGAAAGAAAAAAGAAAAAAAGAAATGAGACAACTTTTATTAGTCACTTTGTTTGCAATTTATTTATGATTTATTAATAAAAAACTGGAAAAAACATTATAGATCAAGGAGGGTATGACTTTAGAACCAAAAATGTCAGAGCTGGGAAGGTCCTTACAACACTAAATGTCTGGTATTCCAAGGACCATAGAAGGAAAAAAAAATTGGATATAACTGAGAGGTCAGAATACTGAATTTCCCAGCTAAGGGGTGAGTCTCGCCTCTGAATATTCCATTTTGGATTGGAAAGTGAGGCACATATATTATATTGGGGAAGTCATATAGAACCTAGAACATCTGAGCATGAAGGAAATTTCTAATCCAGAATCCTAAAATGGATGAGACTATAGAATCTGGAATGTCAGTGTTGGGAGGGACTAGAACAGAGAGAGTAGGAAATGTTCAGAGGCTGAGAATGGAAATTGTCAGAGATGGGATTTTGGCCCAGAATGCCAGGATTTGGTGTAGCCAGGGAAAAGTGAATAAGAGAGTTAATAGAGCATTTGGAAATAGTAGATGAAGGAAACAGAAAAGATCAGATCTTGAAGTGTCCTAAAAGCTATTGTAGGAAATAGCTATTACAATCTGGCACCATAAATCCTCAGTTCTGGCAGGGGCCTTAGTCGTAGGGATTATTTTAATAAATATCCTTAGGGGGCCAAAATACTGACCAATTCAAGTCATTTTTTTTAAATAGTGAGAAATTAGATTTATTGTTATAGGATAAATAATTTATTCCAATTTAACATGACTTAGCCCACTGTTGATGCCTTAGAAAAAGAAATCTCACATCCAAAACCATACAACCAAAGGGTTTAGTGACAGTTTTTGTTTATTTTGGGGGTACCAATAAAAGCTCAAAGACACAGCAAAATAATGCAATCCCATTAATGTTTTAATTGATTAAAAAACTGCTTTTGATATTAATAATAATAATAAAGATCATAATGTATTTGGGGAGAAAAACAAGGTGTTATATAATATACTAGTTTTAAATATAGTTATATAATACACTAGTTTATCTACTTTGAAAATTTGGTATTTGTTACACATATGAATATTGTTATAAAAAATGGGGGAAAATAACCTGGCAGGTTGTAGCAGAATAAGGCCTTAGAACATAAAATGCCAGGACTGGGAGGTTCCTTAGAACACTGAGTGTTCTGAGTTTGAGGATCCCTACAGAGGAATAGTTTGGAGGTGGGAGGGGACTTGAACTAGCATGATAGAACTGGTAGGTCAGTGTAGTTACTGAATGTCAGAACTTGAAATGCACAAAGAATTCACGATATCAGAACCAGGAAGTCAATTAGAACAGGAATTTTTGAGTTGTATAAAGTCTCTAAATCAAAATGTGGCACTAGAACCTGTCCTAACAGCATAGTTAGGCATCTCAGAAGACAGTAGATGAGAGATGTGCAGAGCCTGAGAAAAGAAATTTCCAGAGCCACAGACCACAACAAAAGCAATGCCCTGCAGTTCTTTCTTTGGTAAAGATTGCTGTTGTTATTACTACTAAGGATAATGAATAATGAACAATTTTGGATTAAAAAACCCAAGGTGTTTCAAATAGAAGGAGAAGACATGTTTCAAATCAGTGTATTGGTAACAACAATGTGAATTGCAATAGTAATCAAATCAATAAAAAAATTTTTTGGAGGAGGGAAAGCTCAATAAAAAATTTTAAAATAGATTTTATAAATCACAGGATATTCATAGTCTTTAGAACCAAAAATGTCAAGTCTTGGATGGTCCCTAGAACACTAAAGGTTTAGCTCCTTGCTAGATATCTTGGGATTTGGAGACTAGATTTTTTTTCTCTTCCCTAATTATTTATGCCATTTTTTTCTTCAAAAAAACTGGGACAATGAACTGTTTTGTCTCATGTAATTTCATTTAAGATTTCTTGAAGTAGAGCTCTGGTAAACCAGGCTTTGATAAAGCCCATAGGCATTCAAATAGAGCTACTTGACTGTGCTTTTAAACCCAAATTACTCTGGCCCTCACTAACTGGCCAATAAGAGGTCCCAACCCAAGCTTCACCTGGAAACTTCGAATCCAGAATCCTGAGCTTGATTCAGTTGTCAAATGAGTAATGGCAGTGTTTGTAGGGATTGAAGTCAGGAGGAGTGGGAAATGTTCAGTGGCTGAAGCTAGAAGTGATCATAAGCAGTAGGATTTTAGTTCTCAGAATGTCAGGCTTGGGGGTAGCCATGGAGAAGAGAAATATAGGAGATCGCGTAGAAGAAGAGATATCAGAGCAAGGACAGTTCTTAGAATGCAAAAAGTCAGACGTACAATGTCCTAAAAACTTCCATAGGCCATTGCTGGGTGGCCTTTAAGAAAAAAAAAATCACCTGTTTCCAGAAGGGTCCTTGAAGGAAAATAATTGCAAATGGCAAGAATCGACAGTCATTTGCATTTTTAGTGGGCCAATCTAGGTAATTAAAAAAGAAGGATGTAAATTGTTCTTTTGAGAGTAAACATTTATTCAGATTTAATTTGTATACTCAGTAGTGATGGTTAAAAAAAATCTCACATCCTGAACCACAGCCCCAAAAGAGGAAGGTGAAGAGATGAACCATTCATCTCAATATCTTTTATATTGGTGCAGCAGTGATGTTTTGAATGCAAACCCAGATCTTCAAAGAGTTAAGGTGCAAGGACAGTGCCTTATTTAGTGGAAATCCACAAGGAAAAAACAAAACCTTTTTAATACCCTGTAGTCCCTTCATCAGGTAAGACAAGCATTGATGTTGCTCCCCATGAGAGAGAGACTGTGAAGGACTTTTGGACAAAATTTAAGGGTATTTTGTCTACAGAATTACAAGGAAAATGATTGTGCTTTGAAATCAGGGCAATTATTAGGGTTGAGTGAGGTGTGCTGAAATCAATATAATTGAAAAATGAAAAGAAAAGACAAATCCTTGTAGACCTGGGAAGGAGGTTGTGGCCTTGGTAAGGAGAAGGCCAGGTCTGGAAGTGTCCTTAGAACCTGGAACATCTTGACTTTAAGAAGATTTTCAGGGAAGAATATTGGAGGTTTCAGAGAACTTCAGAGACTTTCCTAGGTAGGATGAAAGCTGAGGCTCTGAATGTCAGAAGGGCAGAGAAGTTCTTCTCAACAGATCTGGAAGAACTTTTAGAGCCTAGAAGATCTGAGCTTCAGGGAAAGCTTGAATCCAGGATCCTGAGGCGTACATGTCCTTTGAGTCCCCAATATCAGAGTAAGAAGGAGTTTGGAACTGAGAACGTGGGAGCTGTTTGGAGGCTAAGAAAGAAATTGCCAGAAAAAGGGGGGCTTTTAGCACATCCAATATCAGGCCTGGGAGTTACCATGGAAAAGAGAATGAGAGAAGGAGGAGAGACCCTAGAAGAAGGGATATCAGAAAGAGGAGAGACCTTAGAACACAAAAGGTCAGAACTTGGAGTGGCTGAAAAAATAACCATATGTGTCAGCTAGAGGGGAGTGAGGGGGTCTGAGAACATAAATTATAAACACTGAAAGGAGCTTCTAATGGAAAAGACCATAAATGGCAACAATATATTTAAAAATCTATACTTAGCCAAAATATTGGCCAGTTATAGTTTAATTTTATTAAAAATGAAGTAGATTTTTCCTATGAAATTAATAATATTATTGCAGTGTATTATAAATTAGCCCAGTGATTATGCTCTTTTAAAAAATCTCACATAAAAAATTTTTTAAAAATCTCTCATTCTCAACCACACATAACAAAAAGTGAAAGTACTGATTATTTTTTGGCTAGCAAAAAAAAAAATAAAGCTCACAAACTTAGAGTGCCACCCACTGAAAGAAATACAATACCTTACATTTCTTTCTTTGGTAAAGATTGCTATTGATAATACTATTCGTGTTAACAAATACAGAGTATTTTTCTCCAAAATTTGAAACTCATATCATAGTAGGGTGTTTCTTTAGATCCAGAAGTGTTATGTCTTAGAGGGTCTTAGAACAGTAAATATCTCCACTCCCAGCTACCACTTCAGGGACAAATTAGGAGGTGGCCAGGAGCTTAAGAATTTCCAGGCTAGGTGGTTATTCCCACATCTAAGTGTTCCAGTTTACACTGGCAGGTGAAGCCTGAATTTGAGATCTGGAAGGGCACTTAGAACCTAGAATATCTATCCTTAAAGGAAACAGTGAATCCAGAATCCTGAATGGATAAGGAAATAGAAGTTGGAATATCAGTGTTGGGAAGGAATAGAAAGAAGAGAGACAGATAGAGATGTTCAGAGGAGGAGAATAGGAATTGTCAGAGAAAGAAGGATTTGACCAAGGATTACCTGGAGCCATGGAGAAGAGAATCAGAGAGGCAGGAGACCATGGAGAAAAACGATATTAGACTGAGTAGAGCGTTTAGAACACACAAGTCAGACTTTAGAGTGTCCTAAAGCAACCACATCTGATAGCTGGGAAGGCTCTCAGAACATAAATCATTTATTCTAGAATGGAAAAGCTAACAAATGGCAAGAATTTATTTTCACATAAATTCTTAGTTGGCCCAAATATTGGCCATTTCTAGATAATTTAAAAGCACTAAGAGAATAGATTTTTCTTATGAGATTTCCAATTTATTATGTAGTAATACAGGGGTAATTCTTTAAAAATAAAACCTCAGAATCTCAAACATACATCCAAAGGGATATGGTGAAAGTACTGATTATTTTTTGGCCAACTAAAAACCACCCCCAAAAGGAAAAAAAAACCAGCATATTATAACAAAGAAGATTCCAAGGAGTTCCTTTTTTTTTTTGGTCAAGACTGCTAATGAAATTTTTAGATGAAAATTTATATAGAGTATTTTTGGACCAAAAAATGTATTTCATTCTATGGACTTATAAGGGAAATGAATTACTCAAAATCATATTAATCAGAACCATGTGCATTGTAATAAAAATCCGATTTTTAAAACTCTTTTTAAAAAACTGTGACATATCAAAGGATTGTGCTCAGTTAGGCCTAAAAATCTCATGTCTTAGAAGTTTATTAGAACGCTACATATCCAGGCTTCCAAGTAACATTCAAGAGGGAAAGTTGGAGGAGGCAGAGAACTTAAAATCTAGAATTGAATTTCCTAGCTAGGAGGTAAACCTGGCTTCCATATCACAATTGATGGTGAACAGTTAAGGCTGCATATTCAAAGAGGGGAGGGTACTTAGAACTTAGAATTTATGAGCATGAAGGAAATATTATATCCTGAATCTAAAGCTGAATGAGGCTTAAGAACTGGAATGTCAGTGTTGGGAGGGCCTAGAACAGAAAGAACAGGAGATGTGGAGAGGTTAGGATGTCAGAAGCATGAGGATTTGGGGTAAACAGAATATCAGGCCTGGTAGGAGTCATGGAGAAGAGAATGAGAGAGTAGGAGAGCACTTAGAAGAAGAAGGCATATCAGAATGAGGAAAGCTCTCAGAACTCAGGTTCTGGATTGTCCTAAGATTGTCCATCTGGCATAACAGAGAGGGCTCTGAGAACATACATCATCTGTTCTGGAGGGTCCTTAGAATGGAAACATCATAAAGATCCAGGTTGTACTTTCATATACATTCTTAGTGGGCCAAATATTTTTAAAATTTTTTTAAACAGATGCTTTATTAACTTCTGTTTTACATCATTCATTTCCGCCAGATTTTGAGTTACAAATATTTTTCCCCCCTGATTTTCCCCTACCCAACCTCCCAGAATAGCAGTCCCACAAGATATCACTTCCTCCAATCTGTTCTCTCCCGTATCTTCTCCCATACCCCCTTCGACTTTTCCATTAAAGGAAGGTGAATATTTGTGTCCCAATGCCTGCACATCTTATCTCCCAATTACAAGCAAAAGAGTATTAATAATAGTAAGGGGGGAAGAATAGGAAGGCAAAAAGGCAAAACCACATTCTCATTGAATTTGGTTCAGGGAGAGAATGACATACATACTAAATGGGATATCTCACCCTGCAGCAGAATAGGGGGAAGGGGGATGAGAGGAGGGATAATGGATGGGAGGGTATCCTTGGGGGGACGGGAGGTTGGAAGTACCTACTATGGAAGAGGGACAGGATCATGTAGGGAATGGACCAGGTGGGGGGTGGGATGGGCGGGAGGGAATTATAAGCAGCCTTGTACAATATATCTACTATGATAATGTTTTGCATAGCTAGACATGTACAACATATACTGAATTACTTATCTCCCCAGAGGGAATGGGTGACAAGGGAGGAAGGAAATGGATCTGAAATTCGAGGTCTTAACATTAAATGTTTCAAATATATATATAAAAAAAACAAAAAAAAACTATTAGTCAGAATTGTAATTAGCATGGTACTAATAAAAATCAGTCCTTATCAAAGCCAAAAAAAAAAAAAGAGTACAGAAGGAAAGTGGTGTATAATAAAACTACCAGGTCATCACAACTTTCCTTGTCACCCTACCCCTTGGTAAGCAGGATTAATATATTTCCCAATATATGCCTTACCAATATATTTTCCCCAATCTTCTGTAAATCCTGCCCTACTAATAAAACCCCCGATTTGAAATTTACCTTTCTCCCTGTCCCCATCTTCAGGTTCTCCTTCTCTTCTTGATCCTTTCCTCCCTCCTATCCTGAAAACAAATTCTAATACCCTCTGAGCTAAAATCCATCTTCTTCCTTCTTTTGCCTGCCAAATTCCTCCATTCCCTCATTACCCACTCAGTCATTCACCTTTGTAATATGGGTTCCTTCCCAAGCTCTTCTTGAAATCAGACTCTTAAAAGTGACTAATGACCCCCTAATCACAAAATCCAACATGCTTTTCCTAGTCCCTTGATTTATCTGTTTCACTGAACAGTTAAATATCTTCTTATTGAAAATGTCTCCTACTTTGGCTTCCATGGAAGCCTTTTCTATTGTGCTTCTCGCTTTCCTGATCTTCCCCCAATCTTCTTCAATGGCTCTTATTTCTTTTCCTGCTCCCTATACACTATCATGCTTCAATATGCTATTCTATACTTCACTGAGAGTTGTATCTTCCAGGAATAAGGAGGTGATTGTCCCTCTGCTTCTGTCTTTATCAGTCTTTTTGGGGGGCATTGTATGCATTTCTAGACACCAGGGTTTAAGAAGGACATGGCCTAAGCTGGAGTGTGTCCAGGGGAAGAAACCAAGATGATAAAAGGCTTGAGTCCAGGTAATGTGAAAATCAATTGAAGGAACTAAAGATTCTTAGAAAAAAAGAAGAAAACATTCAGGGGGCATATAATACCTGTGATCAAGTATTTGAAGAACTGTCAGGTGGAAAGAGAATCAGACTTGTTCCATTTGGCCCCTGAAGGTAGAACCAGGAAGAGTAGGTGAAAGATGCAATGAGCCAAAAATAGACTTAATTTCAGAAAAAAAAATATTTACTCACAATTAAAACTGTCTCAATGTGGAAAAAAAATCTTGTATAGCTAGTCCACCTTCCCTAGCATTTCTTTTCATTAATTCCCATGATATTCTGGACAGTTTTTTCTTGCAAGTAAATTTCGTTACTATTTTTTCTAGCAGTATAAAGTAGTTTTTTGGTAAATTGATTGGTATGGCACTAAATATATAATTTAATTTGGGTAAAATTGTAATTTTTATTATATTAGCTCAACCCAGCCACGGGCAATTGATATTTTTCCAATTAGTTAGATCTGATTTTATTTGTGTGAGAAATGTTTTGTAGTTGTGCTCCTATAGGTCCTGGGTTTGCTTTGACAGGTAGATTCCCAAATATTTTATAATGTCTACAATAACTTTAAATAGTATTTCTCTTTCTATCTCTTGTTGTTGAGTATATATATGTATATATGTATAGAGACATATACAGGAAAGCCAAGGATTTATGTGGGTTTTTTAATATCCTGCAACTTTGCCAAATTTATTTATTGTATCAAATATTTTTTTACTTGATTCTCTAGGATTCTTTAAGTATATTATCATATCATCTGCAAAGACTGATAGCGTGGTCTCTCCTTTGCCTAATTTGATTCCTTTGATTTCTTTGTCTTCTCTAATTGCTACTGCTAATGTTTCTAGTACCAGATTGAATAAGAGGGGTGAGAGTGGAAACCCTTGTTTCACTCCTGATCTTACTGGAAATGCTTCTAGCTTATCCCCGTTGCATATAACACTTGCTGATGGTTTTAAATAGATGCTACTCATTATTTTAAGGAAGGCTCCATTTATTCCTATACTTTCTAGTGTTTTTAATAGGTATGGAGGTTGTACAATATCAAAAGCCTTTTCTCCATCTATTGAGATAATCATGTGGTTTCTGCTAGTTTTGTTGTTGATATGATCAATTATACTGATGGTTTTCTTAATATTAAAAAATCCTTGCATTCCTGGAATAAATCCTACCAGATCAATGTGTATTATTCTTTTGATAAGTTGTTGTAGTCTTTTAGCTAAAATGTTATTTATAATTTTTGCATCTAAATTCTTGGGGGAAATTGGTCTATAATTTTCTTTCTCTGTTTTTATTGCTTCCTGAATTAAGTATCAGTACCATATTTGTGTCATAGAAAGAATTTGGTAGGACTCTTTCACTATTTTTCCCAAATAGCTTATAGAGTATTGGAATCAACTGTGCTTTAAATGTTTGATAGAATTCATTAGTAAACCCATCTGGCCCTGGGGATTTTTTCCTAGGGAGATCACTGATGGCTTTTTTTATTTTTATTTTTTCTGAGATGGGGTTATTTAAGTAATTTACTTCCTCTTCAGTTAATTTGGGCAACTTGTATTTTTGTAAATATTCATCCATTTCACTAAGATTGTCATATTTATGTGCATACAATTAGGAAAAATAATTCCTAATTATTGTTTTGATTTCCTGTTCATTGGAGGTAGCTTAACCCTTTTCATTTTTGATACTCATAATTTGGTTTTCTTCTTTCTTTTTTTATCATATAGACTAAGGGTATATCAATTTTATTGGTTTTTTTTCCCATAAAACCAGCTCTTAGTCTTATTTATTAATTCAATAGTTTTCTTAATTTCAGTTTTCTTAATCTCTCCCTTGGTTGTCAATATTTCTAATTTAGTACTAAATTGGGGATTTTCAATTTGTTCTTTTTCTAGCTTTTTCAATTGCATGCCCAATTCACTGACCTTCCTTTTCTCTAATTTATTCATATATGCACTCAGAAATATAAAACTTCCCCTAAGAACTGCTTTTAATGCATCCCACAAATTTTGGTATGTTGTCTCATTATTATCATTTTCTTGAATGAAATTACTGGTTGTTTCTATAATTTCTTGTTTGAACCACTCATTCTTTAGGATTAAATTGTTTAATATCCATTTAGTTTTAGTCTGTTTTTCCATGGCCCTTTATTGCATATGATATTTATTGCATCATAATCTGAGAATGATGCATCTAATATATCTGCCTTTCTGCACTGAATTGTTAGGTTTTTATTCCCTAGTACATGGTCAGTTTTTGAGTATGTACCATGAACCGCTGAGAAGAATGTATAATCCTTTTTATCTCCATTCAGTTTCTCCAGAGATCTACCATATCTAGCCTCTTTAAAATTCTATTCACCTCCTTAACTTCTTTGTTGTTTATTTTGAGGTTAGATTTATCAAGTTCAGAGAGGGGGAGATTAAGGCCCCCCTCTAGTATAGTTTTTCTATCTATTTCTTCCTCTAATTCCTTTAACTTCTCCTCTAGGAATTTGGATGCTATACCACTTAATGCATATATGTTAAGTAATGATATTGCTTCATTCTCGATGGTGCCTTTTAGTAGGATATAGTTTCCTTCCTTATCTCTTTTAAGTAGATCTATTTTTGCTTTTGCTTTATCTGAGATAAGGATTGCTATCCCCTGCTTTTTTTTTACTTTAGCTGATTCATAATAAATTCTATTACAGCCTTTTACCTTTACCCTGTGGGTATCCCTTTGTTTCAAATGTGTTTCTTGTAGACAGCATATTGTAGGATTATGGTTTTTAATCCATTTTGCTATCCTCCTCTGTTTTAAGGGAGAGTTCATCCCATTCACATTAACTTTAATTATTATTATCTGTCTCTTCCCCCTCCATCCTATTCCCTCCCCTGCTTATGTTTTTGTTTCTTTCTCCCTTCCGCTCCTTAAGAGTTTCTGTTGTGACAACCACGTCATTCAGTGTTCCCACCAGGTGACCCCCCCTTCTTTACCTACCATCTCCCCTTACTTCTATTTCTCTCCCCTCTAATCCTCCACTTTTGATCCCCCCTTAATCTCCTACTGCCTATAGGACAGAATAGATTTTTAGGCTTACCAGAGTATGTTATTCTCCCTTTGACCCCAAACCAATGAGAATAAATTTCATTGTTTCCTTTCATGTTAGAGTCTTAAACTTAACTGATTGTGTTGTTCCCTCTTTAAACCAGAACCAGTGAGAATAATGTTCAAATGATGTTCCTCTCCCTCTTTCCTTCCCCTTTACTACAGTGTGTTTTTATGCCTCTTCAAATGGCATAATTTACCATTTTCTGTCTCATCCTTTCCTTTTATCCCATTACAGTCCCTTTCACATCCTATATAAGTTATTTTTTTATCATCAGATTAGTTCATTCATACCCACACCCTCTATGTATAACCCTTTTAAAGGTCATGGTAATCATATAAATTTCAATATTGACAGTTATCTGCTTCTCAAATAGGGATGTGAAAATTTTGCCCTTGTTGCATACAAAGTTATGTGCATATGTGCATGAGAGTACGTGTGTATGTATGTATGTGTGAGTGTGTGTTTTCCTTGTTTACCTTTTTATGTCTTTCTTAGTTCTTGTAATTTAAGATCAGATTTTCCACTGAGCTCTGGTTTTTTCATTAGGAAAGTCTGGAAATCCCTTATTTCATTGAATGACCATTTTCTTGCCTGAAAGATTATGCTCAAATTTGCTGCGTAGTTAATCCTTGGTTGCAGGCTTAGCTGTTTTGCCCTCCGAAATATCATATTACAATAACTCTGATCGTTTAATGTAGAAGCTGCCAAGTCCCATGTGCTCCTGACTGTATTTCCATGATATTTGAATCGTTTCTTTATGGCAGCTTATACTATTTTTTCCTTAATCTTTTAATACTGGAACTTGGCTTCTATATTCCTTGGAGTTTACAGTTTGGGATCTCTTTCAGGAGGAGACTGGTATATTCTTTTGATTCCTTAGGAAATGGCAAACTGTTCCAGTATCTCTGCTAAGAAAACCCAAATGGGGTCACTGAGAGTCATAAACAACTGAAACCATTGAACAACAACAACAATAGACATGTATCACCCAGTAATTGCTAAGCGTGAAGTAAATTTCAAATCTAGAATCATGAGCTGGATGTGACTGGAGAAGTCGGGATGTCAGTGCTAAGAGAGACAAGAGAAGGCAGCAGGAGTTGAAAATGGAAATTGTCAGAAGCAGGGGGAGTTTAGGACAAAGGATGACATTTTATTTTAATAATGATCCAATAAATATAAAAAGTAGGGGGGGATACTCATTAAAATCATGGGAAGGTTCAGCTTTAGAACCAAGATATCAGACCGGGGAAGGTTAACCAATCCATTTTTTAAAAAGCTTGCAGAGCATAGCAGCGTGTTTCTTTAGTTCCAGAAATGTCTTCTCTTGGAAAGTCTTTAAAACAAAGAATATGTACACTCCCAGGTATCAGTGAAGGGCAATTCTGGAGATGTCTGAGACCTTAAAATATAGAATTTCCCAGCTAAGTGCAAGTCTGTCCTCTGAAAGTCCCAGTTCCTAGTGGAAAGTAGATCCAGGAAGCTAGATCAGGGAGAACATATAGAACTGAGCATGTCTGAGCTGGAAGGACATTTCCAATCCAGAATCCTGAGCTGGATGAGGCTAGAGATGCTGAAATGTCAGTGTTGGCAGGGCCTAGAACAAACAGAGTGAAATAAGTTCAGGGGTTGAGAATGGAAATTGTCAGAAGCAGTGGGACTTTAGCACACCAAATGGGGGGTTTGGAGAAGAGCCATGGGGAAGAGAATGAGATAGGTCAGAAAGCACTGAGGTGAAGTCATAAGAGATTAAAGAAATCCATCACAACACACAAAGGTCAGATTTGAGAGGGTCTGAAAAACCAAGATATTGGATAGGTTGGAGGTGTCTGAGGTCACAAATCATCTGCTCTGAAGGTATCATAGAATGGAAAATCTCATAAATGGCAGGAATTTATTTTTACATGTATACTGAATATAAGTCCTGGCTACTGGCCATTTCAACAAGATTTTTCAAATGAGATGAATTGGTTCGTCCAGTTTATTTGTATTATACATTGGCGATGCTTTCTTTTTAATCCCTTCTCTATGAACACACTGCAGGAAGGGCATAGTGAGAGAACTCTCTATTGTTTGCCTAAGCAAAACAGTCCCCAGTCACCCCCCCAAACCTATACACTGAAACAAATGCAATTCCCTACAGTTACTTCTTTCGTAAAGACTGTTATGGATATGGTTATTAATTACATTGAATATAGAATATTTTCGAGGAAGATTTTACAATATTTTGGGCAAGATTTTACAAATCTAAGACATAGAAAGGACAAGACATTTCAAATTCAGTTCGTCTTTTAGACTCATGTCCATTGTATTGATAATCCAGTTAAAAAAAAAAAAGAATCAACTTTGTGAAACATTGTGAGGGTGAGACTTTAAAACCAAAATTTTTAGTTCTTGGTAGCCCCTTAGAACAAAAAATATCACGGATACTCCCAAGCATTTTTCCAAGATCTATGTTGGAGGAGGCCTGGAGCTGAGAATACAGAATTTCCAAGCTAGGGGATGTCTTGCCCTTGAATGTCCAGATTTGGGGTGAAGAGCTTCAAGAGTCTATGAGATATGGGATGGCTCATATCACATAGAAAGTATAAACTTGAAGGAAATTTGGAATTCAGGAACATGAGCTGGATGAGGCTGTAGAATCTGCAAGGCCAGAATTGTGAGGCTAAGAGAAGAGAAAGAAGAACACGTACGGGGGCTGGCAATGGACATTTTTAGCAAAAGGAAGATTTGAGCACACAGTGTCAGGCCTGGGAGTTGCCATGGAGATGAAAATGCAAGAGCTAACAGTGCCCAGAGAAAGAAGGATATAAGAAAAAGAGGCCTTAGTGCAGAGAAGGTCAGATCTTACCATGCATTCCCAACTAGAGTATGCTTTAGGTGGGAGGGTTCAGAAAAGAGCAATCACCTGTTGGGGAAGGAGCCTTAGAGTGGGAAACCTCAAAAAAGGCAAGGATTTCTCTTCAGGTAGATAGAGATAAATACATATACTGAATGGTCCCAGAAGTTACCTATTTAGAACAAATCTTAAAAATAAGTAAATTTTTTACATAAGATACAGTATTTATTCTGATATAAGTAATAATTTACAGTCGTGATGCTAATTTTTTCTACCACCTCAACCACAGCTCCAAAAGAATAAGGTGAAAGTACCATTTATTTTTGACTAGCTTCTCAAAAAAATAAAAAACTTGAAAACCTATAACCCTAAAAAAATACAATTCAATTCAGGTTCTAAACCAATACCAGTTCCATACAGGTTCTTCTTTAGTGAAAACTGAAATACATGTTACTATTTATGATCATGAATAAAGGGAATTTTTCACCAAATTAAAAAAACACTGTTAGGTTTTGAAGAATTTGAATGGATGTTGCTTTTTTTAAATTTTAGCACATTTGTAAAAACCACATTGCCTTGTAGTAACTGTCCAAAAAAGAAAAAAAAACAACTTTGAGGTCTATCCCAAAGGGTTCTTTTCCCTAGGTCCCTATCGTTGGAGACTCCTCAGACATCAAAAGTATAGTTTCGCAATTCCACTAATCTACTTACTAGATCTGTGGAGTCAGAACTATAAGACAGACAACCTAAAGCAATACCTTGTCAAATAAGGTGTTTACCTTACTAGCATAAACTTTTCTTTGAAAAAATCGAAAACCAAAACGAACCTTAAAGATCATAGGAATGGATGGCCAAAAATTTCCAGTCTCAGAAAATCCATGAAACACAGACTGTGTGGGCTTCCAAGATACCTTCTGAGGACTTACTTTGGAAGTGGGTAAGAACTTAGAACACAGACCTTCCTGGCTAAGAGATAAGGTTCACTTCTGTATGTCCCAATTTGGAATGGAAAGTGAAACCAGAATTTTAGGTGAGGAATGGCTTCTAGAACTAAGAATGTCTGGATTTGAAAAACCCAGAATCCTGAGGTGGACCTGACTGCAGAAGGAGGAAGGTCAGTGTGAAGAGTTTCCAGAAAAGAGAGAGGGCAGATATTCAGAGGTTGAGAGTGGAAATTTACAGACCCAGTGGGATATTAGCCCACAGAATGCCAGGCCTGAGAGTTGCCCTGGAGAAGAGAGAAATAGAGAGGGAGGGAGGGAAGGAAAGACAGAGAGAGGGAGAGATAGAGAGAGAGACAGAGAGAGAGACAGAGAGAGAGACAGAGAGAGAGAGAGAGAGAGAGAGAGAGAGAGAGAGAGAGAGAGAGAGAGAGAGAGAGAGAGTTAGGAGAGCTCTTAGAAGAAGGGGTCTCAGAGTAGACAGAGCAATTAAAAGAAACAAGATCCGACCTGGTATGTCCTCAAATCTGCCATAGACTATTGCTGGGAGTGCTTAGAGAACAAAGGTCATCTGCTTTACAAGCAGCTGTAGAAAGCATTAGAATATCATAAAGAAGGCTTTAGAATATCATGAAAAGAAAGAATTTATTTTCATGGATATTCTAACTGCAACAAAATATTAACCAGTTCTATTAAATTTAAAAAATCAGAAGAAAAGAGAATTTTTGTCTGAGAGGAATAATTTATCGCAGCTCATTACATATTGACCTAATTGTGAAGCTTTTGAAAAAATCTTAATATCCTCAATCACTCAGCGAAGAGTATGGTGAAACTTTTATTTATTTTGTGGCTGCTAAAATAATTCCCCCCATTATTATAAAACATCCTATGAGATCCAAGGCAATCCCAGGCAGGTCCTTCCATGGGAAAAACTGGATGGCCATTACTATTAATGATAATCAATATAAAGACTTTTTAACAAAATTAGGTTGTTCCACACAGAATATTTGAATGGGGAAACACTGATACTTCCAAAGTCTCAAGGATTCAGGGTTTACATTCATTGTAATAATATCCAAATTAATAAAACATTGAAAGGCTTCATGAAGGCTGCTTCAATAACCCAGGCAGGAGATGATGAGCATTTTCGCCAGCTTGTGACAGTATCACAGAAGAGAAAGAGGAGGGCAGCTAGGTTGCACAGTGAGTAGAGTGTCGGCCCTGGAGTCAGAAGGACCTGGGTTCGGTTTCGGCCTCAGACACTTAAAGCACACACAAACAAAAAAAACCTAGCCGTGTGACCTTGGGCAAGTTACTTAACCCCAATTGCCCTCCAAAACGCAAAAAAAAAAAAAAGAGAGAGAGAGAAAGAGGAACATATGAGAGATGTTGCAAAGGTGAATTCAACAGGCCTTGGCAACAGATTGAATATGGGGGGAGGTAGTAAGGGGTTGAGGATGGCACTTTGGTTGAGAGGTTCAGAGACTGGGACGATGGTGTTATCCTTAGTAATATGGAACTTATGAAGGCGAGTGGTAAAATGAGTAACATAATGAATTATGTTTTTGACACTTTGCATTGAGATGTGTACTGTATGTCCTATCTGAGATGTCTGATAATCAATTGGAGATGTGAGGTTGTAGGTCAGCAGAGAATTTAGGGAAGGACAGGTAGACCAGGAATCATCATCATGGAGATTGTAAACAAAACCATGACATCTGACGGGGTCACCAAGTGAAGTAGTACAGAGGGAAAAAAGAAGAGGACCCTAGACAGAACCCTTTGGGACTTCTACAATTAAAGAGTGGGATCTGGAGGAGAAATGAGCAAGGAAGATCAAGAAAAAGTCATCAGATGGGTAAGGGGAATATCATGAAAGCGTCATGTCCCAAAATCCTGAAGAAGAGAGAATCAAGGAAAGAGGGTAATCTATAGTGTTAAAGGCTTCAAGGAGGTTAAAAAGGATGAAGACTGAGAAAAGGGCATTGGATGTGGTCCATATGAGATCATTAGTAACTTTGCAGAGACTGAGAAGAGTGCCTAGGACATATACTGTGCTTCCTATATTTTGAATGAAGAGATAGATGAATGAATGTGTAGTGCTGACTGTAAGTGAAGCCTGAAAATAAAGACCTTCATGGGAATGGTTATGTACTTTCATTAGCACCTTGACAATTATGTTGACTACTTGGTGCACAGAAAAATGTAAGGATTCAATCCTAAATTTTTTTTAATAAATCTGTTTGCAACCCCTGAAAAAAAAGAAAGTCTTCATGATCAGAGCAGGGTCCAGCCTTAAAAGAAAATGTCTCCTGACTGGGAAACCTGACACCATTGGAAATTCTGAAATTCGTCCAGGCACCTTTCAAGGGGAACATTGGAAGTGGCCAAGACTGTAGCATCCAGAATTTCTAGCTGGGGGTAATTCCTGCCTTTGAGCATCCTAATTTGCAGTGGAAAGTGTAGCTGGAATATCAGGTGAAGAGGGCATTTATAACCAAGACTGTCTGAGCTTAAAAGAAGTTTGGAATCCAGAATCCTGAACAGAAAAGGTTGTAGGAGCTGGAATATGAGTTAAGGGGGCCAGGGATTAGAACAGAGAAACTGACAGGTGTTTCAGGAGCTGAGAATGGAAGCTTAGAAGCAGGAGGATTCCACTACACAGAAGGTTAGGCCTGGGCCTATAGCCACAGAAATGAGGAGAGAGTCAGAAGAGCACTTAGAAGACGGGATGTCAGAGGGAAGAGAGCTCTTAGAGCCCAAAATGTCATATCCTGGGATGTCCTGGAAGCCACCATAACTTATAAATAGCAGTGCTTTGAGAACATAACTCATCTACTCTAGGAGGGGTCGCTAGACTAGAATATTGGCCAGTGCTAAGCAAATTTTAATACAAAGAAAATAAATTTTTCACAGGTCAACTAGGTCGTGCTTCAATGGATGGAATGCTTGGTCTGGAGTCAGGAGGAAGGACTCATCTCCGTGAATTTAAATCTGGTCTCAGACACTTACTACCTGTGTGACCCTGAGCAAGTCACTTAATTCTGCCTCAGTTTCCTCATCTGTAAGATGAGCTGGAGAAGGAGATGGCAAACCACTACTGTATCTTTGCCAAGAAAACCCCAGATGGGATCACAAAGAGTCACTTGGCTATAGAAGGTACCATGTCAGTGTTGAGAGGAACTACATCAAATACTGGGAGATGTTTAAAGGCTTAGAATGGAAATTGTCTGAAGGAGGAGATGTAGCACACAGAAGAATGCCAGGCTTGGCAGTTGTCCTGGAGGAGAAGCGAATAAGAAAGGTAGGAGATTACTTAGACAAAGGCATATCAGAGAGAAGGCTGGCCTTCGAACTCAAAGGGGTAAACCTGGAGTGTCCTAAAAACTTCTATAGGCCACTGCAGGAAAGCCTCTGAACACATAAATCCTCAGTTCTGGAAGGGACCTTAGATTAGGAACCATCTTAAATGGAGCAGATTTATTTTCATATATATATATATTCTTAGTGAGTCAAAATTTCAACCAGTTCTATGTAAATAAAAAAGCAGTAACCTATATTTATTATATACACAGTCCTGAAGCTTAAAAAGAAAACTCAGCTTTCCAACCACGAAGCCAGAAGGATATGGTAAAAGTATTACTTTTTAGTTATTAACCCAAAATACCTTAAAACCCTGTAACAGGGGCACACATGCACATACAATTCTGTCCATTGCTTTCCTTGGTAAAGACTGCTATTGACATGTAACACAGGAGGTCAGCTCTGGGCATATTGACACTGGATTCAGCCAGACCAAAAGAAGATAATGGAGGCACAAATAAGGGGTTTCTATTTTATTCTGGCTGAGGCAGGTGGAGACAAGAAATAAAAACATCCAGCAATGTAGGGGCAGCACCTTCCAAGTCACCTTATTCTCATGGCATATTGAGAAAAGGAGTGGGAACATCCACATTTGCTGACCAGCACTATACATATCTGTCTATGTGTGTGTGTATATATATATATATATATATATATATATATATATACACATGTGAGAGAGATACATATATAGCTATATATATATCTATATCTATGTCTATATCCATATCTATATCTATATCTATATATCTATACATATCTTTATATATCTATCTATATCTATCTATCTATATATATCTATATAGATATATATATCTATATATATACAGAGAGAGAGAGAGGAAATCACCATGAAGGCAGCATGTCAACAATAAGCTCTTAAGTTTACATTATATTTGGTTACATAATGATGTTCAGCACAGTGCAAGCACAGTATTTAGTATTCCTGGGCCATGAATCCTGGCTCCCCTGATCCATGCCACCTTACATGACATTACTAGTAATAATAATTCATTATATATTTGATGATAATGATTCTAGAGTATTTTCTCTGCCAAAACCCAGGTGTTACATTTCTACTCATAAGGGATTTGACTTGTGTTTCAAAATCATTATATCAATACAACCTGTGAGCATTGTATTAATAATATGATTTTTGACATGAACCTCAGGGAAGATAGTTGGACGAGTGAACAGAGCACCTGCCCTGGCTCATGGCACATAGGAAGTATGAACTTGAAAAAATTTGGATCATCAGCTGAATGAGATTGTCGAATCTGCATGGCCAGAAATGTGAGGCCTGGAGAAGAAAGAGGAGGAGGTATATGGAGTCTGGCAAAGGACATTTTCAGAAACAGGAGGGTTTGAGCATGCAGAGTATCAGGCCTGGGAGTTGCCATGGAGATGAAAATGGGAGAGCTAGCAGTGTCCATAGAAGAGCAGATCTGAGAACAAGGAGAGTGCTTAGTGCAGAATCGCCAGATCTTGCAGATTACTCCAAATCACTATATGCTATAGGGGGGAGGACTGAGAGAAAAAGGATCATCTCCTGGGGGAAGGAGCCTTAGAGTGGAAAACCTCAGAAAAGAAAAAGCTTTATTTATTTACATGCACACATTGAGTAGGCCCAAACAGTGCTCATTTACAATGCATTTTTAAAAGTACATTGGTTTTTCCTATAAGATCAGTCATTTATTCCAAATTAATTCATAATATGCAGTGCTGATGCTTAATTTTTTAACATCCTCAACCACAGCCCCAAAAGGATGGGATAATATTATCTATTTTCAGCTAGCCTCTCAAAAAAATAATGATAAAAAAATAAATATCAAAATAATAATAATAATAAACCTACAACACTAAACAAATATGATTCCATAAAGTATCTTCTTTAGTGAAAGTAGAAATATGTGTTTCTATTAATGATAAGGAATATAGAGAATTTTTCACTAAATTAAAAAAAATGGCACGAAGTTTTGAAGAGTTTGAAGGGAATTGTTTATTGTTTTGATTGTAGCGAATCTGTAAAACACATCTATCTTATACTAACTACCCAGAAATCACCCAGAGAAAAACAAAACCAATCTTATACCTCATAGGACGGGATAGCCTTAATCACAAATTTCAGATCTCAGAAAGTCCTTAGATCACTGACTATATGGACTTCCAGGTATCTTTTGAGTACTTATTTTGGAGGTGGCCAAGAGTTTAGAACACAGAACTTCCTGGCTAAGAGATAAAATTCACTTTTAAATGTCCCAATTTGGAATATAAAATGAAACTAGAATTTTAGATCAGGGATGGATCCTAGAACAGACAATGCCTGGGCTTGAAGGACCCAGAATCCTGAGCTGGAAGGGACTGCAGAAGCTAGAATGTCAATGTGAAGAGTGTATAGAACAGAGAGAGGGCAGATGTTCAGAGCCTTAGGATGGAAATTTACAGACCCAGAGGGATTTGAGGCCACAGAATGCCAGGCCTGAGAGTAGCCCTGGAGAAGAGAGAGAAGGAGTTAGGAGAGCACTTAGAAGCAGGAGTATCAGAGAAGACAAAGCAATTTGAAGAGAAAAGATCAGACCTGGTGTTTCCTAAAAATTGCCATAGCCCATTGCTGGAGAGCTTAGAGAACTTAGATCATCTACTCTGGAAGGGGTTTTAGAATGAAAAAATATTGTGAAAAGAAAGGATTTATTTTTAGCTAATTTATTTTCATTTATCTTGTAATGGAGCTAAAATATTGCTTAGATCAACAGAATTTTTAAAAATAAGAAGAAAGGAAAGGAGATTTTTAATTTCAGATGAATAATTCATTACAATTTATTATAGATTAGCCCATGGTGAAGCTTAAAAAAGCTGACATCCTCAACCACTCAGTCAAAAGTATGGTGAAATTATTATTTGTTTCTTAGCTACCAAAAAAATCCCCTATTTCTAAAAAAAAAAAAAATACAAAACAAAACAAAAACTTCGCACAGGATAGATTGCAATTGGTATTACTATTCATTACAATCAATATAAGGGCTTTTTAGCAAAATTAGGTTTTTCCTTATGGAGCATTTAAATGAGACATCCCTGATACTTCCAAAACGTCAGGGCTTCAGGGTACATGTATATCTTAATAATATCCAAAGAAATAAAACATTGTGAAATGGAATCTTAACAATCAGAGCAGGGTCCAGCCTTAGAAGTAAATGTCTCTCAACTGGAAGATTTACACTAATGAAAATTGTCTAATTTTTCCATGCACCTTTCAAGGGGAATATTGGAAGTGGCCAAGAGCTTCACATTGAGAATTTCTAGCCAAGGTAATTCCTGTTCTTGAATGTCAAAATTTGACGGGGAAAGTGCTGCTGGAACATTAGATCATGGAGGGCACTTAGAAACAACATTGTCTGAACTTGAAGCAAGCTCGGAATCCAGAATCCTGAATAGAAGGGGTATAGGAGCTGGACTGTCAGTATTTGCAGGGATAAGAATGGAGAAAGCGATAAATGTTTCAGAGGCTGAGAATGGACCTTGTCAGAATCAGGAGGGTCTTAGTCCACAGGATTTGAACCTTGCAAAAAGCCATGGAGAAGAGAATGAGAAAGGGAGGAAAACACTTAGTAGAAAGCCTGTCAGATCCAGAAGAGGTCTTCCAACAGAAAAGGTCACCCTAAGTGATAACCTGGTAAAGTTCTGAGAACAAAAATCATCTCTGCTGGTAGGGCCCTCAAAATGAAAAAAATATCACAAATGGCAAGGATTTATTTTCATTTTTTCCTAGTGGACCCTTATATTGGTCATTGCTAGGTAATTTTAAAAAATTAGAAGGTGGATTTTCCCCCAAGACATCAATGTTTTATTCCTATTATGCTTAAAAAAATTTCTCACATCCAAAATCAGACAGACAAAAATGTATGGAGTAAATACTAGGGTCTTTTTTGGCCAGTTATTAAAACTTGACCTAACCCCAAAAAACCCGTACAATGCCAAAACTACAATTCAGTGAACTTTGTCTTTGGTAAAAACTGCTATCGCTATTAGTAAAAATGTTCTTACCTACTTAGGATTTATCAAATGGAGAAGATTTATGTTTGGAAATCAGTATATCAAGAAAGGTCAAGAGGACTGTTAAAATTAACCAATTTTAAAACTTAAGCTAAAAAAAAAAAACAATCCCAAAACCTGTTAGAGATCTTAGAAGGATGTTCCTTTAGACAGTCCAATATCCTCTCTGTGAAGGTCCTTCAAACACTGAACATCTGGGCTTCCAGGTCCCACTGACAGAGACAAGATGGAGGCCAATGATAATCTAGACTACAGAGTTTCCCAGATTGCTAGGAAGTCCCACCTGTGAGTGACGTAATTTCGGTGAGAATGTGAAGCCAAAATGCTTGAGCATGTGAATGAGTCAGAACCTAGAATATCTGAGCTTGATGGAAATTTCTCATCTAGAACCTGAGCTTGAAGAGGCTGAAGAAGGAGGATTGTCAGTGTTGAGAGAGAGCAGAAGAGAGAGAATGGGAGATGTTTCGAGGCTGGGGGCTGGGGTATGTATACCTCCATATTCTTTCTCTTCTCTTAACCTCACAATTCTGGCCTTGCAGATTCTACAGCCTCATCCAGCTCATGCTCCTGAATTCCAAATTTCCTTCAAGTTTATACTTTCTATGTGATATGAGCCATCCCATATCTCATAGACTTTCAAATCTCTTCACCACAAATCTGGACATTCAAGGGCAAGACTTATCCCCTAGCTTGGAAATTCTGTATTCTCAGCTCCAGGCCTCCTCCAACATAGATCTTGGAAAAACATTGGGAGCATCCGTGATATTTCTTGTTCCAAGGGGCTACCAAGAACTAAACCTTTTTGTTTTAAGGCCTCACCCTCGCAATGGTTCGCAAAGCTGGTTCTTTTATTTTTTATTAATTGGATCATCAGTACAATGGACATGAGTATAAAAGACGGCCTGAATTTGAAATGTCTGTTCCTTTCTATGACTTAGATTTGTAAAATCTTGTCCAAAATATTGTAAAATCTTGCTTGAAAATATTCTATATTCTATATTCAATGTAATTAATAACCATATCAATAACAGTCTTTACCAAAGAGGTAACTGTAGGGAATTGCATTTGTTTCAGTGTATAGGTTGTGGGGGTGACTGGGGACTCTTTTGCTTAGGCAAACAATAGAGAGTTCTCTCACTATGCCCTTCCTACAGTGTGTTTATAGAGCAGGGATTAAAAAGAAAGCATCGCCAATGTGTAATATAAATAAACTGGACGGACCCATTGATCTCTTATGAAAAATCTTGTTTGAATGGCCAATAGGCAGGCTTATATTCAGTATACATGTAAAAATAAATTCCTGCCATTTATGAGATTTTCCATTCTATGACACCTTCAGAACAGATGATTTGTGACCTCAGACACCTCCAACCTATCCAATATCTTGGTTTTTCAGACCCTCTCAAATCTGACCTTTGTGTGTTGTGATGGATTTCTTTAATCTGTTATGATTTCACGTCAGTGCTTTCTGACCTATCTCATTCTCTTCCCCATGGCTCTTCCCAAACCCCCCATTTGGTGTGCTAAAGTCCCCCTGCTTCTGACAATTTCCATTCTCAACCCCTGAACTTTTTCACTCTGTCTGTCCTAGGCCCTGCCATCACTGACATTTCAGCATCTCTAGCTTCATCCAGCTCAGGATTCTGGATTGGAAATGTCCTTCCAGCTCAGACTTTCTCCGTTCTATATGTTCTCCCTGATCTAGCTTCCTGGATCTACTTTTCACTAGGAACTCGGACTTTCAGAGGAAAGACTTGCACTTAGCTGGGAAATTCTATATTTTATGCTCTCTGACATCTCCAGAATTGCCCTTCCCTGATACCTGGGAATGTAGATATTCTTTGTTTTAAAGACTTTCCAAGAGAAGACATTTCTGGAACTAAAGAAACATGCTGCTATGCACTACAAGCTTTTTAAAAAATGGATTGGTTAACCTTCCCGGGTCTGATATCTTGGTTCTAAAGCAGAACCTTCCCATGATTTTAATGAGTATCCCCCCCTACTTTTTATATTTATTGGATCATTATTAAAATGAAATGTCATCCTTTGCCCTAAACTCCCCTGCTTCTGACAATTTCCATTTTCAGCTCCTGCTGCCTTCTCTAGTCTCTCAGCACTGACATCCCCACTTCTGCAGTCTCATCCAACTCATGATTCTCGATTTGAAATTTACTTCAAGCTTAGCAAGATCTGGGTTATACAGGTCTCTTGTTGTTTTAGTTCAGTAGTTTCAGTTGTTTATGACTCTCAGTGACCCCATTTGGGTTTTCTTAGCAGAGATACTGGAACAGTTTGTCATTTCCTTCTCCACTTCAATTGATAGATAAGGAAATTGAGGCAAACAGGGTTAAGTGGCTTGCCCAGGGAAGTGTCTGAGGCCAGATTTGAACGCAGGAAGATAATTCTTCCCAACTCCAGGCCCCACACTGTATCCACTGTGCCACCTACCTGCCCATACATGTCTTACCCAATCTCATATTTCAGCTTGACTTTCCACTCCAAATTGGGACATTCAGAAGCAAGACTCCTAGCAAGGAAATTCTGTATTCTAAGCTCTCTGCCATATCTACCTTGTTTCTGAAAGCCCAGACATTCAGTGTTGTAAGGAACTTAGGAAGTCTGACATTGTTCATTCTAAGCCACACCCTCCTCTGATATCTAAGGCTTTTTACAGTTTTTAATTTCTTAGATTACTATTTCAATGCATATGTTATTGACATGATTTTAAAACATAAGTCTTCTCCCTTATGACATCAGAATTTAACAATTTGTTTATGGAACAAAAAATATGCTATATTCATTACCATTGAGTAAGATTAAAAGCAGTCTTAACCAAAGAAGGAAGTGCATGTACTAGCATTTGTTTTCGTGTGCACAAGTTTGGGGTTTTGTGAGTGTTTTTGGCCAGCCAAAAAACAGTCAGTACTTTCACCACACCCTTGGGGCTGTGGGGTAGAAAATGTGAGAAATTTTTCTGAAGGCATCATCACTGGGCTATTATACATTAAATTATTTTCATAGAAAACAATAATTTTCTGGTTTTTAGAGAGTAACTAGATGCTTCAGTGACCAAAATGTGGGTCACTAAGAATATATCTTAATGTAAATCCTTGCCATTTATTAGACATTCCATCATAAGGCCCCTACCAGAAAAATGGTTTGTGTTCTCATAACCCTTCCAGCTATGGCACCTGGAGATGCTGAGGACACAAAAGGTACTGACCTTTTGTTCTTTTTCCCACCTCTGATATCCCTTATTCTAAGTGCTCTCCTCCCTCTCTCATTCTCTTCTCCCTGGCCTGACATTCTCTCTCCTCAGATCCCAGGGCTTCTGACAATTTCCTTTATCAGCCTCTCAACATTTCCCATTTGCTCTGTTCTGGACTCTCCCGGCCATGATATTTGGCCTCCTACAGCCTTGTCCAAATCTGGGTTCTGGACAGTCATGTCCTGAAGTTCTAGGTTCCACATGCCCTCCCTTAATCTCAAACTCTGGCTTCACATTTCAGTGCAAAATCAGACATGGAGAGGTAGGACTTCCTGCCTAGCCAAGAAACTTTATATCCTAAATTCTAAGGTGCTTAAAAGTTTCTTCTTTAAATGGTACCTGGAAGGCCAGAAATTCAGTGATTTAAGGACCTTCCAAGACATGATAAAGTTGGTTCTGAAAGCACATCATTCTATAATGTATCACATTTTTGTTTTTTTAATTTTTAAAAGGAGCATTATTATTTATCATTATATTATACTTCAATATATTATTATTGTTATGCATGTAGGCCTTACTGATTTGATTTTTAAATATAAATTGTTATCTAATGAGTCTTGAAAATGTAAAACCTAGTTTTCTGAGGTGAAAAATACTATCTATTCATGATCATTAATAGCAATATTATCTGCAGCCTTTACCAAAAAAGAGACACATGGAACTACATTTGTTTTTCTGTGTTGGGGTTTAGATTTTCGTAGGGTGTTTAGATAGCCAAATAAAAGTCAGCACTTCCAGGAAACACTTCTGACAACATGGCTGAGGCTTCGATTTTTTTGAAAGCTTCATCTCTGTGTCATGTATATGAAATTGGTCTAAAGGACTTGTTGCTATTGTTTAGTCATTTCAGTTATTTCTGATTTTTCATGAACCCAGTAGTAGTTTTAAAATTCTTGTTTTTTAACTTACCTACACATAATTGTTATTGTAGCTCATGAAGAATAAATATGAAAATAAGTACTTACTGTCTATGACATTTGCTTTGCTAAGGCCCCTTCCAGAAGAGATGATTTTCATTCTCAGAGCCCTCCGGCAATGGCCTGTGGGACAGTGTAGGAGAATCCAGGTGTGACCTTCTATTTTCTAAGAGTTCTCTGTGATCCAATGTCCCTTTTAAAAATGCTTGCCAAACTGTCCCATTCTCTTCTCCCTGGAAATTCCCAGGCCTGGCATTGTGTGTGCTCAATTTCCAATCTTCTGACAATTCCCTTTCTCTTCCTCTGAACATCTCTCACGTTCTCTGTCCAGTCTCTCCCAACACTGACATTCCAGCTTCTCCCTGCTCAGAGATCTGCATTCTGGATTCCAAACTTCAGCTTAGATATTCTAGGTTCTAAGAGCCCTCCCCAATCTCATGATTTAACTTAACTTTCTACTTCAAACTGGGACATTTATTGGCAGGACTTACCTCTTCGCTGGGAAATTTGATTTTCTGAGCTGTTGGGCATCTCCAATATTCCCACTGGAAGATACCTGAAAGGACAAACATTCAACATTTAAGGACCCTCATTAGTTCTGAAACTTTTAGTCTTAAGACCACATTTTCCTGTGATCTATAATATAGTTTTAAAATAATCATTAGATTATTATAAAATGTAAATGTGTCTCACTGGTATAATGATCTCGAAACATAAGGGTTCTCTCTTATGAGTCCTCAGTCCTTTTTTTGTCCAAAAATACTAGAAGTTCCTTTTTTTTTATTATTTTTTATGCTTTTCCTTTTAGAGGGGGAACGGCAGGACAACTGGGGTTAAATGACTTGACCAAGGTCACACAGCAAATAAGTATTAAGTGCTGGAGGTCATATTTGAACTCAGATCCTCCTGACTCCAGGGCCTGTGCTCAATTCACTGTGCCACCTAGCTGCCCCTGATTGTATTATTTTGAAATGCATAATTGTATTTGGGACATAGCAATTTTCAACCATAAGTCATGTCTTTTAAAATCCTCTTTATGTAACACCTTGTTTCTTTGGCTAAAAAGACTCTATATTCATTATTATTAAAAGTAATATCAATAGCAGTCTTCACCAAAGAAGGAATGCATGGAATTACATTTCTTTTCAGGTGCTAATATTTGGGGATTTAGGGTTTACTTTTCATTAAACTAGTCATAGCATAGTAAATACTTTGACCATACCTTTTGGCTTTTGTGGTTTGGTATCTGACATTTGTTTTTCAGATTCATCACGAAATAATAAAAATTTAATTGGAATACATGATTGATATCAGACCCACAAAGTTCTCTTGTTTTCTTTATGTCTTAACTAGAATACTAACTGGATATTTTGTTTCTCTCTCTGCATGTATACATACATATATTTCTATATGTGGATAGATATATTGATATATACACACTTATTCATATATATACATTATATGTGAAAACAAATGCTTATCATTTATGATATTTTCCATTCAAACATCCCTTCTAGAGCAGATGGTTAAGTTTCCTTAGAACTCTTGCAGCGATCCCATATGATAATTTTTGGGACACTCCAAGTTCTGTTCTTTTCTGTACTAAGGGCTCTCTTTGTTCTGATTTAAGCTCACAAATTCTGGGTTCTAAGTGTCCTCCCAGATCTGATATTCTGGCTTCTCTGTCCTATCCAGGTTCTGACATTCAAACTGTGACTTTCCTCATAACAAGGAAAGGCTTTATTCAAGATTCACTGACACCCCCAATATTCTGTATGGGGGCTGGGAATGGACATTTTCAGCAAAAGGAAGATTTGAGCACACAGTGTCAGGCCTGGGAGTTGCCATGGAGATGAAAATGCAAGAGGTAACAGTGCCCAGAGAAAGAAGGATGTAAGAAAAAGAGGCCTTAGTGCAGAGAAGGTCAGATCTTACCATGTATTCCCAACTAGAGTATGCTTTAGGTGGGAGGGTTCAGAAAAGAGAAATCATCTGTTGGGGAAGGAGCCTTAGAGTGGGAAACCTCAGAAATGGCAAGGATTTCTTTTCAGGTAGATAGAGATACATACATATACTGAGTGGGCCCGGAAATTACCTATTCAGAAGAAATCTTAAAAATAAGTAAATTTTTCACATAAGATGCATTATATATTCTGATTTAAGTAATAATATACAATAGTGATGCTTAATTTTTTCTACCACCTCAACCACAGCTCCAAAAGAATAAGGTGAAAGTATCATTTATTTTTGACTAGCTTCTCAAAATAAAACAAACTTTAAAACCTATAACCCTAAACAAATAGAATTCCATTCAGGTTCTAAACCAATACAATTCCATACAGGTTCTTCTTTAGTGAAAACTGAAATACATGTTACTATTTATGATCATGAATAAAGGGAATTTTTCACCAAATTAAAAAAAAAAACGTGTTAGGTTATAAGGAATTTGAAGGGACATTGCTTTTTAAAAATTTTAGCACATCTGTAGAAACCACATTGCCTCGTAGTAACTGTCCAAAAAAGAAAACAAAACAAAACCAACTTTGAGGTCTATCCAAATGGGTCCTTTTCCATAGGTCCTTATCCTTGGAGACGCCTCAGACATCAAAAGTATAGTTTCGCAGTACCACTGATCTACTTACTAGGTCTGTGGAGACAGAACTATAAGACAGACTTAATCTAAAGCGATACCTTGTCAAATTAGGTGTTTACCTCACTAGCATAAATTTTTCTGTTACAAAAACCAAAACCAAAATCAACCTTAAAGATCATAGGAGGGGACGGCCAAAAATTTCAGGTCTTAGAAAATCCATGGAACAGGGACTGTGTGGGCTTCCAAGGTACATTTTGAGGACTTACTTTGGAGGTGGGCAAGAACATAGAACACAGAACTTCCTGACTAAGGGATAAGATTCAATTCTGAATGTCCCAATTTGGAATGGAAAGCGAAACTAGAATTTTAGATCAGGGATGCCTTTTAGAACTAAGCATTTCTGGGTTTAAAAAACCCAGAATCTTGAACTGGAAGTAACTGCACAAAGTGGAATGTCAGTGTGAAGAGTGTCCAGAAAAGAGAGAGCACAGATATTCAGAGGATGAGAGTGGAAATTTATAGACACAGTGGGATATTAGCCCACAGACTGCCCGGCTTCAGAGTTGCCATGGAGTAGAGAGAAATAGACAGAGAGGGACGGAAGGAAGGAAGGGGAGAGAGAGAGAGAGAGAGAGAGAGAGAGAGAGAGAGAGAGAGAGAGAGAGAGAGAGAGAGAAAGAGAGAGAGAAGAGAGAGAGAGAGAGAGAGAGAGAGAGAGAGAGAGAGAGAGAGAGAGAGAGAGAGAGAGAGAGAGGGAGAGAGGGAGTTAGGAGAGCTCTTAGAAGAAGGGGTATCAGGGTAGATAAAGCAATTCAAAGAAAAAAAAGATTAGACCTGGTGTGTCCTCAAAACTGCCATAGACTATTGCTGGGAGGGCTTAGAGAACAAAGGTCATCTGCTATACAAGCAGCTGTAGAATGAATTAGAATATCATGCTTTAGAAAGAAGGTTTTACAATATCATGAAAAGCAAGAATTTATTTTCATCAATATTCGACCTGCACTAAAATATTAACCAGTACTATTAAATTTAAAAAATCAGAAGAAAAGAGAATTTTTGTCTGAGAGGAATAATTTATCGCAGCTCATTATATATTAACCTAATTGTGAAGCTTTTGAAAAAATCTTAATATCCTCAATCACTCAGCCAAGAGTATGGTGAAAGTTTTATTTATTTTGTGGCTGATAAAATAATTCCCCCCATTATTATAAAACATCCTATGAGATCCAAGGCAATCCCAGGCAGGTCCTTCCATGGGAAAAACTGGATGGCCATTACTATTAATGATAATCAATATAAAGTCTTTTTAACAAAATTAGGTTGTTCCACACAGAATATTTAAATGGGGAAACACTGATACTTCCAAAGTCTCCCAAATAGATTCAGGGTTTACGTTCATTGTAATAATATCCAAATAAATAAAACATTGAAAGGCTTCATGAAGGCTGTTTCAGTAACCCAGGGAGGAGATGATGAGGGGTTCACCAGCTTGTGACAGTATCACAGAAGAGAAAGGGGAACATTTGAGAGATATTGCAAAGGTGAATTCAACAGGCCTTGGTAACAGATTGAATATGGGGGGAGGTAGTAAGGGGTTGAGGATGGCACTTAGGTGTAGAGGATCAGAGCCTGGGACGATGGTGTTATCCTTAGAAATATGGAACTTATGCAGGGGAGTGGTAAAATGAGTAACATAATGAATTATGTTTTTGACGCTTTGCGTTAAGATGTGTACTGTATGTCCTATCTGAGATGTCTGATAATCAATTGGAGACGTGAGGTTGTAGGTCAGCAGAGAGTTTAGGGAAGGACAGGTAGACCAGGAATCATCATCATGGAGATTGTAAACAAAACCATGAGATCTGACGGGGTCACCAAGTGAAGTAGTACAGAGGGAAAAAAGAAGAGGACCCTAGACAGAACCCTTTGGGACTTCTACAATTAAAGAGTGGGATCTGGAGGAGAAATGAGCAAGGAAGATCAAGAAAAAGTCATCAGATGGGTGGGGGAATATCATGAGAGTGTAGTGTCCCAAAATCCTCAAGAAGAGAGAATCAAGGAAAGAGAGTAATCAACAGTGTTAAAGGCTTCAAGGAGGTTAAAAAGGATGAAGACTGAGAAAAGGCCTTTGGATGTGGTCCATATGAGATCAATAATAACTTTGCAGACACTGAGAAGAGTTCCTAGGACATATCCTGTGCTTCCTATATTTTAAATGAAGAGATAGATGAATGAATGTGTAGTGCTGACTGTAACTAAAACCTGAAAATAAAGACCTTTATGGGAATGGTTATGCAGTTTCATTAGCGTTACCATTATTATTAAATTACATTTTATTATTATTACATTACCTTCATTAACAAACCACTACTGTATCTTTACCAAGAAGACCCCGGATGGGATCATAAAGAGTCACTTGGCTATAGAATGTACAATGTCAGTGTTGAGAGTAACTAGATCAAATAGTGGGAGATGTTTAAAGGCTTAGAATGGAAATTGTCTGAAGGAGGAGATGTAGCACACAGAAGAATGCCAGGCTTGGCAGTTGTCCTGGAGGAGAAGAGAATAAGAAAGGTAGGAGATTACTTAGACAAGGCAAATCAGAGAGAAGGCAGGCCTTCGAACTCAAAGGGGTAAACCTGGAGTGCACTAAAAACTTCCATAGGCCACTGCAGGAGGGGCTCTGAAAACATAAATCCTCAGTTCTGGAAGGGAACTTAGATTAGAAACCATCTTAAATGGAACACTTTTATTTTCATATACATTCTTAGTGAGTCAAAATATCAAACCAGTTGTAGGTAAATAAAAAAGTAATAATCTATATTTTTATGTATACAGTCCTGAAGCTTAAAAAGAAAACTCAGCTTTCTAACCACCAAGCCAAAAGGATATGGTAAAAGTATTACTTTTTAGTTATTAACCCAAAATACCTTAAAACCCTGTAACACTGGCACACATGCACATGCAATTTTGTCCATTGCTTTCCTTTGTAAAGACTGCTATTGACATGTAACACAGGAGGACAGCTCGAGGCATATTGACTCTGGATTCAGCCAGACCAAAAGAAGATAATGGAGGCATAAATAAGGGGTTTCTACTTTATTCTGGCTGAGGCAGGTGGAGAAAAGAAATAAAAACATCCAGCAGTGTAGTGGCAGCACCTTCCAAGTCATCTTATTTTCATGGCATATTGAGACAAGGAGTGGGAACATCCACATTTGCTGACCAGCACTATACATATCTGTGTATGGGTGTGTATATATATATATATATATATATATATATATATATATAAATGAGAGAGAGATACAGATAGAGCTATAGATATAGATAGATAGACAGAGAGAGAGAGAGAGAGAGAGAGAGAGAGAGAGAGAGAGAGAGAGAGAGAGAGAGGAAATCACAAAGAAGGCAGCATGTCAACAATAAGCTCTTAAGTTTACATTATATTTGGTTACATAATGATGTTCAGCACAGTGCAAGCACAGTGTTGAGTATTCCTGGGCCATGAATCCTGGCTCCCCTGATCCATGCCACCTTACATGACATTACTAGTAATAATAATTCATTATATATTTGATGATAATGATTCTAGAGTATTTTCTCTGCCAAAACACAGGTGTTACATTTCTACTCATAAGGGATTTGACTTGTGTTTCAAAATCATTATATCAATACAACCTGTGAGCATTGTATTAATAATATGATTTTTTAACATGAACCTCAGGGAAGCTAGTTGGACGACTGACTAGAGCACCCGCCCTGGCTCATGGCACATAGGAAGTATGAACTTGAAAAAATTTGGATCATCAGCTGAATGAGATTGTCAAATCTGCATGGCCAGAAATGTGAGGCCTGGAGAAGAAAGAGGAGGAGGTGTATGGAGTCTGGCAAAGGACATTTTCAGAAACAGGAGGGTTTGAGCACACAGAGTATCAGGCCTGGAAGTTGCCATGGAGATGAAAATAAAAATGAGAGAGCTAGCTGTGCCCATAGAAGAGGAGATCTGAGAACAAGGAGAGTGCTTAGTGCAGAATCGCCAGATCTTGCAGATTACTCCAAATCACTATATGCTATAGGGGGGAGGATAGAGAGAAAAAGGATCATCTCCTGGGGGAAGGAGCCTTAGAGTGGAAAACCTCAGAAAAGAAAAAGATTTATTTATTTACATGCACACACTGAGTAGGCCCAAATAGAGCTCATTTACAATGCATTTTTAAAAGTACATTGGTTTTTCCTAAGATCCGTCATTTATTCCAAATTAATTTATAATATGCAGTGCTGATGCTTATTTTTCTTTAACATCCTGAACCTGAGCCCCAAAAGGATGGGATAGTATTATCTATTTTTAGCTAGCCTCTCAAAACAATAATAAAAATAATAATACACCTGCAACCCTAAACAAATATTATTTCATAAAGGTTCTTCTTTAGTGAAAGCACAAATATGTGTTTCTATTAATGATAAGGAATATAGAGAATTTTTCACTAAATTTAAAAAATGGCACGAAGTATTGAGGAGTTTGAAGGGAATTGTTTATTGTTTTGATTGTAGCAAATCTGTAAAACACATCTATCTTATACTAACTACCCAGAAATCACCCAGAGGAAAACAAAGCCAATCTTATAACTCATAGGACGGGATAGCCTTAATCACAATTGTCAGATCTCAGAAAGTCCTTAGATCACTGACTATGTGGACTTCCAGGTATCTTTGGAGTACTTATTTTGGAGGTGGCCAAGAGCTCAGGACACAGAACTTCCTGGCTAAGAGCTAAGATTCACTTTTAAATGTCCCAATTTGGAATAGAAAATGAAACTAGAATTTTAGATCAGGGATGGATCCTAGAACAGACAATGCCTGGGCTTGAAGGACCCAGAATCCTGAGCTGGAAGGGACTGCAGAAGCTAGAATGTCAATGTGAAGAGTGTACAGAACAGAGAGAGGGCAGATGTTCAGAGCCTTAGGATGGAAATTTACAGACCCAGAGGGATTTGAGGCCACAGAATGCCAGGCCTGAGAGTAGCCCTGGAGAAGAGAGAGGAGTTAGGAGAGCACTTAGAAGCAGGGGTATCAGAGTAGACAAAGCAATTTGAAGAGAAAAGATCAGACCTGGTGTTTCCTAAAAACTGCCATAGCCCATTGCTGGAGAGCTTAGAGAACATAGATCATCTACTCTGGAAGGGGTTTTAGAATGAAAAAACATTGTGAAAAGAAAGGATTTATTTTCAGCTCATTTATTTTCATTTATCTTCTTATTGAGCTAAAATATTGCTCAGATCAAGAGAATTTTTAAAAATAAGAAGAAAGGAAAGGAGATTTTTATATTCAGATGACTAATTCATTACAATTTATTACAGATTAGCCCATGGTGAAGCTTTAAAAAGCTGACATCCTCAACCACTCAGTCAAAAGTATGGTGAAATTATTATTTGTTTCTTAGCTACCAAAAAATCCCCCATTTCTAAAAAACAAAAATACAAAAGAAAAGAAAAGCTTCCCACAGGACAGAATGCAATTGGTATTACAATTCATTACAATCAATGTAAGGACTTTTAAGCAAAATTAGGTAATTCCTGCTTATGAATGTCAAAATTTGACGGGGAAAGTGCTGCTGGAACATTAGATTATGGAGGGCACTTAGAAACAACATTGTCTGAACTTGAAGCTAGCTTGGAATCCAGAATCCTGAACAGAAGGGGTATAGGAGCTGGAATGTCAGTATTTTCAGGGATAAGAACGGGGAAAGCAATAAATGTTTCAGAGGCTGAGAATGGACCTTGTCAGAATCAGGAGGGTCTTAGTCTACAGAATTTGAGCCTTGCAAATAGCCATGGACAAGAGAATGAGAAAGGGAAGAGAACACTTAGCAGAAGGGCTGTTAGATCCAGGAGAGGTCTTCCAACAGAAAAGGTCACACTAAGTGATAACCTGATAAAGTTCTGAGAACAAAAGTCATCTCTGCTGGAAGGGCCCTCAAAATGAAAAATATCACCAATGGCAAGGATTTATTTTCATTTCTATTCCTAGTGGGCCCTTATATTGGTCATTACTAGGTAATTTTAAAAAATTAGAAGGTGGATTTTCTCCAAGAGATCAATGTTTTATTCCTATTGTGCTTAAACAAATTTCTCACATCCAAAATCAGACAGACAAAAATGTATGGGGTAAATACTAGGGGCTTTTTTGGCCAGTTATTAAAACCTGACCTAACCCCAAGAATCCTGTATAGTGCCAAAACTACAATTCAGTGAACTTTGTCTTTGGTAAAAACTGCTATCGCTACTAGTGAAAATGTTCTTACCTACTTAAGATTTATTAAAAGTAGAAGATTTATGTTTGGAAATCAGTATATCAAGAAAGGTCAGGAGGACTGTTAAAATTAACCAATTAAAAATTAAGCTAAAGAAAAAAAAAACAATACCAAAAACTGTTAGAGATCTTAGAAGGATGTTCCTTTAGACAGTCTAATATCCTCTCTGTGAAGGTCCTTCAAACACTGAACATCTGGGCTTCCAGCTCCCATTGACAGAGACAAGATAGAGGTGGATGATAATGTAGACTACAGAGTTTCCCAGATTGGCAGTAAGTCCCACCTGTGATTGACATAATTTTGGTGAGAATGTGAAGCCAGTATCCTTGAGTAGGTAGATAAGTCAGAACCTAGAATATCTGAGCTTGATGGAAATTTCTCTCTAGGACCTGAGGTGGATGAGGCTGAAGAAGGAGGAATGTCAGTGTTGAGAGAGAGCAGAAGAGAGAGAGAATGGGAGAGGTTTAGAGGTTGATAAAGGAAACTATTTAGAAGCTGTGGGGTTTTAGTGCCTAGGATAACAGGCCTGGGAGTAGCCATGGAGAAGAGAAAGAGAGATTTTGGAGAGCATTTAGAAAAAGAGCTATGAGAGGCAGCTAGGTGGCGAAGTCAATAGAACACTGGCCCTGGAGTCAAGAGGACCTGAATTCAAATCCATCCCCAAGTTACTTAACCCCATTTGCCCTCCAAACAGAAAGGCAAAAACCAAAAAGAGCTATCAGCTGAAAGAGAGAACACCAAAGGGGTGCCATAGATGGGAGGACTCTGAGTATATAAATCTTCTCTTCATAAATGACCTTAGAATGGAAAAGATAATTCGTTGCAAGGATTTGTTTTAACAGATATTCTTAGTGAGCAGTTCTTTTTAAATTAATAGATAGTAAGGTAGATTTTTTATGATATCAGTCATTTCCTCAAAGTTCACTTATATTACACAGTGGTAAAGCTTTAAAAAATCTGACATGCCCAACCAAATAGGTGTAAGTGTTTGACATTTTTTGCCTAGCTAACACTAAAATGCCAAACCCCAAATACCAGCGTCACAAAACAAATGCGATTCCCTGCAGTTCCTTTTTAACTAATTACTGTTATTTATTTTAGTATAAATGGTAATATAGAGTATTTTCGTCAAAAAAAATAACAAAAAGGTGTTATGTTCTTAGGGTTTATAGAAGATAGAAATTAATCTTCAACATTATTTTATTTTTAAATCTTTGTGAATTGTGATCATAAATGAATTTTAAAACATTAAGAAAACAAAACTTTATATATTCCCAAAGGCTTTTCTTAGGTCCTAAAATGTCCTGTCTTCGAAGCAAGAAGGTAGTAGAATATTTTAGTATAGGGGCAGCTAGGTGGCGCAGTGAGTACAGCGTTGGCCCTGGAGTCAGAAGGACCTGAGTTCAGATCAGCCTCATACACTTAATGCACACCCAAACAAAAACCTAGCCGTGTGACCTTGGGCAAGTTACTTAACCTCAATTGCCCTCCAAAAAAAAAAGCAATAAAACAAACAAGAAAAAACACAATAGAATATTTTAGTATAGTTCTTTTTATAGATATTTAGTTAGATTTAGTTTTCAACATTCACTTCTATAAGATTATGAGTTCTAAAGTTTCTCCTATTCTTTTCCTCCCCCTCCCACAGACAGCATGCAGTCTGATATAGGCTATACATGTACAATCATATTAAACATATTTCTACATTAGTCTTGTTGTGAAGAAGAAGAAGTAGAACCAAAGGGAAAAACCCCAAGAAAGAAGAAAGAAAAAAAGGAGAGAAAATAGGATGCTTCAATCTATATTCAGACTCCATAGTTCGTTCTCTGGATCAGGTAAGGCAGGTATTATTTGATATTCCTCTTAATGGTCATCACAGTGGAGTATATTGGGGGAAAAGAGTAGATGTTAAGAACTTGCAATCAAAAGGAAGAGGATGTGTACTTTGAAGTTATTAAAATGATAAGGCAGAAGGGAAGTGTATTAAAATTAATGAACTGAACAATTTAAAGGAATAAAAGGACCATCAGATATGTTAGGAAACTGTGACCTTAGAACCTCACACTTCTGGCTTCAAGATGAAATTTGGGGCAGAATATTGGAGGAGTCAGTGAATCTTGAATAAAGCCTTTCCTTGTTATGAAGAAAGTCACAGTCTGAATGTCAGAACATGGATAGGACAGAAAAGCCAGAATGTCAGATCTGGTATGACACTTAGAACCCAGAATTTCTGAGCTTAAATCAGAGTAAAGAGAGTCCTTGGAACACAAAAGGTCAGAAGTAGAAGTGTCACAAAAATTATCCTATGGGATACTGGAAGAGTTCTGAGGAACCTAAATCATCTGCTCTAGAAGGGAACTTTGAATGGACAATATCATAAATGATGAGGATTTGTTTTTCCATATCAAATATATATATAGATAAGTACCTATATACCTATATCTATGTATATAGAAATATATGTATGTATGCATGCAGAGAGAGAAACAAAATATGCAATTAATATTCTAGTTAAAATATAAAGAAACAAAAGGTAGACTGTTAGTCTGATATCAATATTCAAATTTATTCCAATTAAATTTTTATTATGCAGTGATGAATGTTAAAAAAAATTTCTGATACGAAACCACAAAAGCAAAAAGGTATCTTCAAAGTGTTTACTATGCTATGACTAGTTTAATGAAAAATAAACCCTAAATCCCCAAATATTAGCACCTAGAAAGACATGTAATTCTATTCATTCCTTCTTTGGTGAAGACTGCTATTAGCATTACTTTTAATATTAATGAATATAGAGTCTTTTTAGACAAAGAAACAAGGTGATACATAAAGAAGTTTTTAAGAGACATGACTTATGGTTGAAAATTGCTATGTCCCAAATACAATTATGCATTGTAAAAATAATACAATCAGGGGCAGCTAGGTGGCACAGTGAATAGAGCACAGCCCCTATTTTCAGGAGGACCTGAATACAAATCCTGCATCAGATACTTAACACATAAACTAGCCGTATGACCTTGGGAAAGTCACTTAACCCCAATTGCCCCCCAAAGAGCAAAAAAAAAATACAATGAATAAAAAGTTGGGGGGATTTAATAAATCATGCAAGAGTGTCATAGCTGGTAAGGTCATGCCAAGTCCTACAATTAAATGTCTTTCATTGAGGTAATAGGGTAGCAAATGTGACAGCCTTGGGGATATCCCACCAGGAAATTCACAGCAAAAGGTTCTTATACTTTTAAGAGAAAAGGAGGAGATAAGGAGGCCAACTCATGTGACCCCCCGTGGCATCCTTGGCAACTTGGCAAGGATCCCCATTCATTCTGATTCATTTACCCTTCATCATGTAACAGGCCATAGATCTCAGTGAATAGTATAAGGACATTAGGAGCTGAGACTCAACTCAACATTGGTTCCTTTACAAGGTAAGACCCTAGGCTGGGGACTTAGGGTGCGGTTGAGCTCAATGTAATGGAGAGTAAATGTCTTCATAATAGGGATGCAAGGACATTACTAGAATCCTGATATCATTAGGATTAGTGAGATGAGTGGGAGGTTATAAATACAATTATTTTACATTAACAAGATTTCTATCAGTCATCATAATCTTATTGAGGATAGGAGGATTTTTTTTTATATATCTCAAATGGCCATGTCTTAGAAGTTCATTAAAACACTGAATGTCTGGGCTTCTGCATACCATTCTGGGGGAAGGTTGGAGGTCACCAAGAGGTTAGAAGAAAGAATTCCTGAGGTAAGTGGGAAATCCTGCCTTGAAGTGTTCCAGTTGGTGGGAGAAAATAACCAGGATTTTAGATGTGGCGGGATACTTAGAACCTAGGTTGTCTGAGATTGAAGGAAATTTCAGATCTGGCGTCCAGGGAAGGATGAAGCTGTAGGAGCTGAAATGTCAGTGTTGGGCGAGACAAAAACCAAGAGTTTTGTTCATTGACTGAGAATGAAGGTTCTTAAAATTAATATAATTTTAGCACAGAGAAGATCAGGTTTGGGAGCTGCAATGAAGAAGAACATTAGTGGAAGAGGAAAACGTTTATACAAAAGGGCATCAGATTGAGGAGAGACCTTAGAACCCAAAAGAACAGATCTTGGAATATCCTAAAAAACCCAAATGTGATAGCTGGGAGGGCTCAGAAAACATCAATCGTCTGTTCTGAAAAGGACTTTAGAATAGAAAATACCATAAATGGGACTAATTTCTTTTCATATAGATTTTCAACTGACCAAAAGATTGGCCTATGGCAGGCAATTTATAAAAGAAAAGGGTATTAATAAAGACCAAAAAATGAAAAAAAAAAGCCAATAGGGTAGTATTTAAAATGACATTAACAATGTCTTTCCGTTGAATATATAGTAATCCAGTTGTGATACTTAAAAAGAACTTCTCTCCTTGTCAATCCCACAGTGGCAAGATAATGGTGAATGTTCTCTTTTTTGTGGCTAAAAAAGCCCCCAAAAGAAAAGCTCTTGCACAGGGAAACAAATGCATTTCCCTGCATTTCCTTCTTTCTTAAAAGTATTCTTCACTTTTTTATTAATAAGGATGAATTTTGGGGCACCTAGGTGGCTCAGGGAATACAGCACTGGCCCTGGAGTCAGGAGGACCTGAGGTCAAATATGACCTCCAACACTTAACACTTATTAGCTGTGTGACCTTGGGCAAGTCACTTAATGGCAGTTGCCCTGCCGTTCCCCCTCCAAAAGGATAAACATAAAAAATAATAATCAAAAGGAAATTACAGTATTTTTGGACAAAAAAGGTACTGAGGACTCATAAGAGAGAACTTTAATGTTTACAGATCATGATACCAGTGAGACACATTTACATTTTATATTAATCTAAAGATTATTTTAAAACTATATTATAGATCACAGGAAAATGTGGTCTTAAGAGTAAAAGTATCAGAGCTAGTGAGGATCCTTAAATGTTGAATGTTTGTCCTTTTAGGTATCTTCCAGTGGGAATATTGGAGATGCCCAAAAGCTCAGAAAATCAAATTTCCCAGCAAAGAGGTAAGTCCTGCCAATAAATGTCCCAGTTTGAAGTAGAAAGTTAAGTCAAATCATGAGATTGGGGAGGGCTCTTAGAACCTAGAATATCTAAGCTGAAGTTTGGAATCCAGAATGCAGATCTCTGAGCAGGGAGAAGCTGGAATTTCAGTGTTGGGAGAGACTGGACAGAGAACGTGAGAGATGTTCAGAGGAAGAGAAGGGGAATTGACAGAAGAGTGGAATTTGAGCACACACACTGCCAGGCCTGGGAGTTTCCAGGGAGAAGAGAATGGGACAGTTTGGCAAGCATTTGTAAAAAGGCATATTGGATCACAGAGAACTCTTAGAAAATAGAAGGTCACACCTGGATTCTCCTACATTCTCCCATAGGATATTGAAGGGAGGGCTCTGTGAACAAAAATCATCTCTTCTGGAAGGGGCCTTAGCAAAGCAAATGTCATAGACAGTAAGTACTTATTTTCATATCCATTCTTCATCAGTTACAATATTAATCATGTCTAGGTAAATTACAAAACAAGAAGAAATTTAAAACTACTAGTGGGGTCATGAAAAATCAGAAATACCTGAAATGACTAAAAAACAGCAACAAGTCCTTTAGACCAATTTCATATACATGACACAGAGATGAAGCTTTAAACCAAATCAAAGCCTCAGCCATGTTGTCAGAAGTGTTTCCTGGCAGTTCTGACTTTTTTTGGCTATCTAAACACCCTACAAAAACCTAAACCCCAACACAGGAAAACAAATGTAGTTCCATGTGACTCTTTCTTTGGTAAAGGCTGCTGGTTATATTACTATTAATGATCATGAATAGATAGTATTTTTCACCTCAGAAAACTAGGTTTTACATTTTCAAGACTCATTAGATAACGATTTATGTTTAAAAATCAAATCAGTAAGGCCTACATGCATAACAATAATAATACATTAAAGTATCATATAATGATAATAATGCTCATTTTAAAAATTAAAAAACAAAAACATGATATATTATAGAATGATATGGTTTCAGAACCAACTTTATCATGTCTTGGAAGGTCCTTAAATCACTGAATTTCTGGCCTTCCCAGGTACCATTTAAGGAAGAAAGTTTGAGGCACCTTAGAACTTAGGATATAAAGTTTCTTGGCCAGGCAGGAAGTCCTACTTCTCCATGTCTGAATTTGCACTGAAATGTGAAGCCAGAGTTTGAGATTAATGGAGGGCATGTGGAACGTAGAACTTCAGGACATGACTATCCAGAACCCAGATTTGGACGAGGCTGTAGGAGACCAAATGTCAGGGCAGGGAGAGTCCAGAACAGAGAGAATGGGAAATGTTGAGAGGCTGATAAAGGAAATTGTCAGAAGCCCTGGGATTTGAGGAGAGAGAATGTCAGGCCTGGGAGAAGAGAATGAGAGAGGGAGGAGAGCACTTAGGCTAAGGGATATCAGAGGTGGGAAAAAGAACAAAAGGTCAATACCTTTGTGTCCTCAGCACCTCCAGGTGCCATAGCTGGAAGGGTTCTGAGAACACAAACCATTTTTCTGGTAGGGTCCTTATGATGGAATGTCTAATAAATGGCATGGATTGACATTAAGATGTATTCTTAGTGACCCACATTTTGGTCACTAAAGCATCTAGTTAATCTCTAAAAATGAAAAAATTATTGTTTTCTATGACAATAATTTAATGTATAATAGCCCAGTGATGATGCCTTCAAAAAAATTTCTCACATTCTCTACCCCACAGCCACAAGCGTATGGAGAAAGAACTGTCGGTTTTTTGGCTGGCCAAAAACACTCACAAAACCCCAAACTGGTGCACACTAAAACAAATGCTATTACATGCACTTCCGTTGGTTAAGACTGCTTTTTATCTTTCTCAGTGGTACTGAATATATCATATTTTGGTCCCATAAACAAGTTGATAATTCTTATAATTCATAAGGGAGAAGACATTAAAAACTGAAAAAAGCCTCATATATCAAAGGAGGGTGTGGCTTAGAATGAACAATGTCAGACTTCCTAAGTTCCTTACAACACTGAATGTCTGGTATTTCAGAAACAAGGTAGATATGGCAGAGAGCTTAGAATACAGAATTTCCTTGCTAGGATTCTTGCTTCTGAATGTCCCAATTTGGAGTGGAAAGTCAAGCTGAAATATGAGATTGGGTAAGACATGTATGGGCAGGTAGGTGGCACAGTGGATACAGTGTGGGGCCTGGAGTTGGGAAGAATTATCTTCCTGAGTTCAAATCTGGCCTCAGACACTTCCCTGGGCAAGCCACTTAACCCTGTTTGCCTCATTTTCCTCATCTATTCATTGAAGTGGAGAAGGAAATGGCAAACTGTTCCAGTACCTCTGCTAAGAAAACCCAAATGGGGTCACTGAGAGTCATAAACAACTGAAACCACTGGACTAACACAACAAGAGACCTGTATAACCCAGTTCTTGCTAAGCTTGAAGTAACTTTCAAATCGAGAATCATGAGTTGGATGAGACTGGAGAAGTGGGGATGTCAGTGCTGAGAGAGACTAGAGAAGGCAGCAGGAGCTGAAAATGGAAATTGTCAGAAGCAGGGGGAGTTTAGGACAAAGGATGACATTTCATTTTAATAATGATCCAATAAATATAAAAAGTAGGGGGGATCCTCATTGAAATCATGGGAGGGTTCAGCCTTAGAACCAACACATCAGACCCGGGAAGGTTAACCAATCCATTTTTTAAAAACCTTGTAGTGCATAGCAGCGTGTTTCTTTAGTTCCAGAAATGTCTTCTCTTGGAAAGTCTTTAAAACAAAGAATATCTACACTCCCAGGTATCAGGGAAGGGCACTTCCAGAGATGTCTAAGAGCTTAAAATATAGAATTTCCCAGCTAAGTGCAAGTCTGTCCTCTGAAAGTCCCAGTTCCTAGTGGAAAGTAGATCCAGGAAGCTAGATCAGGGAGAACATATAGAACTGAGAAAGTCTGGGCTGGAAGGCCATTTCCAATCCAGAATCCTGAGCTAGATGAAGCTAGAGATGCTGAAATGTCAGTGTTGGCAGGGCCTAGGACAGACAGAGTGAAATAAGTTCAGCGGTTGAGAATGGAAATTGTCAGAAGCAGTGGGATTTTAGCACACCAAATGAGGGGTTTGGAGAAGAGCCATGGGGAAGAGAATGAGATAGGTCAGAAAACACTGAGGTGAAATCATAAAAGATTAAAGAAATCCATCACAACACACAAAGGTCAGATTTGAGAGGGTCTGAAAAACCAAGATATTGGATAGGTTGGTGGTGTCTGAGGTCACAAATCATCTGCTCTGAAGGTGTCATAGAACGAAAAATCTCATAAATGGCAGGAATTTATTTTTACATGTATATGAATATAAGGCCTGGACATTGGCCACTCAAACAAGATTTTACATATGAGATCAGTGGGTTCATTCAGTTTATTTATATTACACATTGGCGATGCTTTCTTTTTAATCCCTGCTCTATGAACACACTGTAAGAAGGGCATAGTGAGAGCACTCTCTATTGTTTGCCTAACCAAAATAGTCCCGAGTCACCCCCCAATACTATACACTGAAACAAATGCAATTCCCTGCAGTTACTTCTTTCGTAAAAACTGTTATGGATATGGTTATTAATTACATTGAACATGGAATATAGAATATTTGTGGTCAAGATTTTACAATAAATTGGACAAGATTTTATAAATCTAAGACATGGAAAAGACAAGACATTTCAAATTCAGGCCATCTTTTAGACTCATGTCCATTGTATTGATAATCCAATTAATAAAAAATGAAAGAACCAACTTTGCGAAGCATTGCCAGGGTGAGACCTTAAAACCAAAATGTTTATTTCTTGGTTGGAGGAGGCCTGGAACTGAGAATACAGAATTTCCAAGCTAGGGGATAAGTCTTGCCCTTGAATGTCTAGATTTGGGGTGAAGAGCTTCAAGAGTCTATGAGATATGGGATGGCTCATACCACATAGAAAGTATAAACTTGAAGGAAATTTGGAATTCAGGAGCATGAGCTGGATGAGGCTGTAGAATCTGCAAGGCCAGAATTGTGAGGCTAAGAGAAGAGAAAGAGGAACATGTACAGGGGCTGGGAATGGACATTTTCACCAAAAGGAAGATTTGAGCACACAGTGTCAGGCCTGGGAGTTGCCATGGAGATGAAAATGCAAGAGCTAACAGTGCCCAGAGAAAGAAGGATATAAGAAAAAGAGGCCTTAGTGCAGAGAAGGTCAGATCTTACCATGCATTCCGAACTACAGTATGCTTTAGGTGGGAGGGTTCAGAAAAGAGAAATCATCTGTTGGGGCAGGAGCCTTAGAGTGGGAAACCTCAGAAATGGCAAGGATTTCTCTTCAGGTAGAAGAGAGATACATACATATACCGAGTGGGCCCAGAAATTACCTATTCAGAAGAAATCCTAAAATAAGTAAATTTCTCATAAAAGATGCATGTTATTCTGACTTAAGTAATAATTTACAGTAGTGATGCTTAATTTTTGATCCCCCCTCAACCACAGCTCCAACAAAATAAAATGATAGTACCACTTATTTTTGACTAGCTTCTCAAAAAAATAAAAAACTTCAAAACCTGTACCCCTAAACAAATACAATTCCATTCAGGTTCTAAACCAATACAATGCCATACACGTTCTTCTTTAGTGAAAACTGAAATACATGTTACTATCTATGATCATGAATAAAGGGAATTTTTCACCAAATTAAAAAAAAAAGGTGTTAGGTTTTGAAGAATTTGAAGGGACGTTGCTTTTTTTAAATTTTAGCACATCTGTAAAAACCACATTGCCTCGTAGTAACTATCCAAAAAAGAAAACAAAACAAAACCAACTTTGAGGTCTATCCAAATGGGTCCTTTTCCATAGGTCCCTATCCTTGGAGACGCCTCAGACATCAAAAGTATAGTTTCGCAGTACCACTGATCTACTTACTAGATCTGTGGAGACAGAACTATAAGACAGACTTAATCTAAAGCAATACCTTGTCAAATAAGGTGTTTACCTTAGTAGCATAAACTTTTCTGTTAAAGAAACCAAAACCAAAACCAACCTTAAAGATCATGGGAGGGGATGGCCAAAAATTTCAGGTCTCAGAAAATCAATGCAATAGTGAATGTGTGTGTTTCCAAGGTACCTTTTGAGGACTTACTTTGGAGGTGGGCAAGAACTTAGAAGACAGAACTTCCTGGCTAAGAGAGATAAAATTCACTTCTGAATGTCCCAATTTGGAATGGAAAGTGAAACCAGAATTTTAGATCAGGAATGGCCTCTAGAACTAAGAATGTCTGGATTTGAAAAACCAAGAATCCTGAGCTGCAAATGATTGCAGAAAGTGGAATATCAGTGTGAAAAGTGTCCAGAAAAAAGAGAGGGCAGATATTCAGAGGTTGAGAGTGGAAATTTACCGACCCAATTTAGAAAGAAGTCTTTAGAATGTCATGAAAGGCAAGAATTTATTTTCATTGATATTCTAACTGCATCAAAATATTAACCACTTCTATTTAATGTAAAAAATCAGAAGAAAAGAGAATTTTTGTCTGAGAGGAATAATTTATCGCAGCTCATTATATATTAACCTAATTGTGAAGCTTTTGAAAAAATCTTAATATCCTCAAACACTCAGCCAAGAGTATGGTGAAAGTTTTATTTATTTTGTGGCTGCTAAAATAATTCCCCCCATTATTATAAAACATCCTATGAGATCCAAGGCAATCCAAGGCAGGTCCTTCCATGGGAAAAACTGGATGGCCATTACTATTAATGATAATCAATATAAAGTCTTTTTAACAAAATTAGGTTGTTCCACACAGAATATTTAAATAGGGAAACACTGATACTTCCACAGTTTATGAAGTAGATTCAGGGTTTACGTTCATTGTAATAATATCCAAATAAATAAAACATTGAATGGCTTCATGAAGGCTGTTTCAGTAACCCAGGGAGGAGATGATGAGGGGTTCACCAGCTTGTGACAGTATCACAGAAGAGAAAGGGGAACATTTGAGAGATGTTGCAAAGGTGAATTCAACAGGCCTTGGCAAAAGATTGGATATGGGGGGAGGTGGTAAGGGGTTGAGGATGGCACTTAGGTGTAGAGGATCAGAGCCTGGGACGCTGGTGTTATCCTTAGAAATATGGAACTTATGAAGGGGAGTGGTTTAATGAGGAACTTAATCAATTATGTTTTTGACACTTTGAGTTAAGATGTGTACTGTATGTCCTTTCTGAGATGTCTGATAATCAATTGGAGATGTGAGGTTAAAGGTGAGCAGAGAATTTAGGGAAGGACAGGTAGACCAGGAATCATCATCATGGAGATTGTAAACAAAACCATGAGATCTGACGGGGTTACCAAGTGAAGTAGTACAAAGGGTAAAAAGAAGAGGACCCTAGACAGAACCCTTTGGGACTTCTACAATTACAGAGTGGGATCTGGAGGAGAAATGAGCAAGGAAGATCAAGAAAAAGTCATCAGATGGGTAGGGGGATTATCATGAGAGAGTAGTGTCCCAAAATCCTCAAGAAGAGAGAATCAAGGAAAGAGAGTAATCAACAGTCTTAAAGGCTTCAAGGAGGTTAAAAAGGATGAAGACTGAGAAAAGGCCATTGGATGGGGTCCATTTGAGATCATTAGTAACTTTGCAGACACTGAGAATAGTTCCTAGGACATATCCTGTGCTTCCTATATTTTGAATGAAGAGATAGATGAATCAATGTGTAGTGCTGACTGTAACTGAAGCCTGAAAATAAAGACCTTTATGGGAATGGTTATGCAGTTTCATTAGCCCCTTGAAAATTATGTTGACTATTTGGTGCACAGAAAAATGTAAGGATTCAATCCTAATTTTTTTTAATAAATCTGTTTGCAACCCCTGAAAAAAAAGAAAGTCTTCATGATCAGAGCGGGGTCCAGCCTTAAAAGAAAATGTCTCCTGACTGGGAAACTTGACATCATTAAAAATTCTGGAATTCTTCCAGGCACCATTCAAGGGGAACATTGGAAGTGGCCAAGACTGTAGCATCCAGAATTTCTAGCTGGGGGTAATTCCTGCCTTTGAGCATTCTAATTTGAAGTGGAAAGTGCAGCTGGAATATCAGGTGAAGAGGGCATTTATAACCAAGACTGTCTGAGCTTAAAAGAAGTTTGGAATCCAGAATCCTGAACAGAAAAGGTTGTAGGAGCTGGAATGTGAGTTCGGCAGGTCAGGGATTAGAACAGAGAAAGTGAGAGGTGTTTCAGGAGCTGGGAATGGAAGATTAGAAGAAGGAGGATTCCGCTACACAGAAGGTTAGGCCTGGGTCTATAGCCACAGAAATGAGGAGAGAGTCAGTAGAGCACTTAGAAGACGGGATGTCAGAGGGAAGAGAGCTCTTAGAGCCCAAAATGTCATATCCTGGGATGTCCTAGAAGCCAGCATAAATTATAAATAGCAGTGCTTTGAGAACGTAACTCATCTACTCTAGGAGGGGTCTCTAGACTAGAATATTGGCCAGGGCTAAGCAACATTTTTTTGAATACAAAGAAAATAAATTTTTCATAGGTCAACTAGGTCGTGCTGCAGTGGATAGAATGCTTGGTCTGGACTCAGGAGGACTCATCTACGTGAATTTAAATCTGGTCTCAGACACTTACTACCTGTGTGACCCTGAGCAAGTCACTTAATTCTGCCTCAGTTTCCTCATCTGTAAGATGAGCTGGAGAAGGAGATGGCAAACCACTACTGTATCTTTGCCAAGAAGACCGCGGATGGGATCACAAAGGGTCATTTGGCTATAGAATGCACAATGTCAGTGTTGAGACTAACTAGATCAAATAGTGGGAGATGTTTAAAGTCTTGGAATGGAAATTGTCTGAAGGAGGAGATTTAGCACACAGAAGAATGCCAGGCATGGTAGTTTGTCCTGGAGGAGAAGAGAATAAGAAAGGTAGGAGAATACTTAGACAAAGGCCTATCAGAGAGAAGGCTGGCCTTCGAACTCAAAGGGGTAAACCTGGAGTGTCCTAAAAACTTCCATAGGCCACTGCAGGAAAGGCTATGAAAACATCAATCCTCAGTTCTGGAAGGGACCTTGGATTAGAAGCCATCTTAAATGGAACAGATTTGTTTTCATATACATTCTTAGCAAGTCAAAATATCGACCAGTTCTATGTAAATAAAAAAGCAATAATCTATATTTATTATGTATACAGTCCTGAAGCTTAAGAAGAAAACTCAGCTTTCCAACCACTAAGCCCAAAGGATATGTTAAAAGTATTACTTTTTAGCTATTAACCCCAAATGCCTTAAAACCCTGGAACACCGACACACACGCACATACAATTCTGTCCATTGCTTTCCTTGGTAAAGACTGCTATTGACATGTACCACATGAGGTCAGCTCGAGGCATATTGACACTGGATTCAGCCAGACCAAAAGAAGATAATGAAGGCACAAATAAGGGGTTTTTATTTTATTCTGGCTGAGGAAGGTGGAGACAAGAAATAAAATCATCCAGCAATGTAAGGGCAGCACCTTCCAAGTCACCTTATTCTCATGGCATATTGAGAAAAAGAGTGGGAACATCCACGTTTGCTGACAAGCACTATACATATCTGTGTATGTGTGTCTATATTTATATTTATATATATATATATATTTATATGAATATACATAGATATTTGTGAGAGAGATACAGATATAGCTATAGATATAGATAGATAGATAGATAGATAGATAGATAGATAGATAGATAGGAAGTCACAAAGAAGGCAGCATGTCAACAATAAGCTCTTAAGTTCGCATTATCTTTGGTTACATAATGATGTGCAAGCACAATGTTGAGTATTCCTGGGCCATGTATCCTGGCTCCCCTGATCCATGCCACCTTACATGACATTACTAGTAATAATAATTCATTACATATTAGATGATAATGATTCTACAGTATTTTCTGTGCTAAATCCAAAGTATTACATTTGTACTCATAAGGAATTTGACTTGTGTTTCAAAATCATTATATCAATACAACCTGTGAGCATTGTATTAATAATATGATTTTTTGACATGAGCCTCAGGGAAGCTAGTTGGACGAGTGAAAAGCACCCGCCCTGGCTCATGGCACATTGGAAGGATGAACCTGAAAAAATTTGGATCATCAGCTGAATGAGATTGTCGAATCTGCATGGCCAGAAATGTGAGGCCTGGAGAAGAAAGAGGAGGAGGTATATGGAGTCTGGCAAAGGACATTTTCAGAAACAGGAGGGTTTGAGCACACAGAGTATCAGGCCTGGGAGTTGCCATGGAGATGACAATGAGAGAGCTAGCTGTGCCCATAGAAGAGCAGATCTGAGAACAAGGAGAGTGCTTAGTGCAGAATCGCCAGATCTTGCAGATTACTCCAAATCACTATATGCTATAGGGAGGAGGATTGAGAGAAAAAGGATCATCTCCTGGGGGAAGGAGCCTTAGAGTGGAAACCTCAGAAAAGAAAAAGATTTATTTATTTACATGCACACATTGAGTAGGCCCAAATAGAGCTCATTTACAATGCATTTTTAAAAGTACATTGATTTTTCCTATAAGATCAGTCATTTATTCCAAATTAATTCATAATATGCAGTGCTGATGCTTATTTTTCTTTAACATCCTGAACCACAGCCCCAAAAGGATGGGATAGTATTGTCTATTTTTCGCTAGCCTCTCAAAACAATAATAATAATAATAATATAAAAAATATAAAAATAATAATAATAAACCAACAACCCTAAACAAATATGATTCCATAAAGGTTCTTCTTTAGTGAAAGCACAAATATGTGTTTCTATTAATGATAAGGAATATAGACAATTTTTCACTAAATTTTTAAAAATGGCACGAAGTTTTGAAGAGTTTGAAGGGAATTGTTTATTGTTTTGATTGTAGCGAATCTGTAAAACACATCTATCTTATACTAACCACCCAGAAATCTCCCAGAGAAAAACAAAATCAATCTTATATATCATAGGACGGGATAGCCTTAATCAGAAATGTCAGATCTCAGAAATGCCTTACATCACAGACTATGTGGACTTCCAGGTATCTTTTGAGTACTTATTTTGGAGGTGGCCAAGAGCTTAGAACACAGAACTTCCTGGCTAAGAGATAAGATTCACTTTTAAATGTCCCAATTTGGAATAGAAAATGAAACTAGAATTTTAGATCAGGGATGGATCCTAGAACAGAGAATGCCTGGGCTTGAAGGACCCAGAATCCTGAGCTGGAAGGGACTGCAGAAGCTAGAATGTCAATGTGAAGAGTGTACAGAACAGAGAGAGGGCAGATGTTCAGAGCCTTAGGATGGAAATTTACAGACCCAGAGGGATTTGAGGCCACAGAATGCCAGGCCTGAGAGTAGCCCTGGAGAAGAGAGAGAAGGAGTTAGGAGAGCACTTAGAAGCAGGGGTATCAGAGTAGACAAAGCAATTTGAAGAGAAAAGATCAGACCTGGTGTTTCCTAAAAACTGCCATAGCCCATTGCTGGAGAGCTTAGAAAACCTACATCATCTACTCTGGAAGGGGTTTTAGAATGAAAAAAATATTGTGAAAAGAAAGGATTTGTTTTCATTTATCTCCTTATTGAGCTAAAATATTGCTCAGATCAAGAGAATTTTTAAAAATGAGATGAAAGGAAAGGAGATTTTTAATTTCAGATGACTAATTCATTACAATTTATTATAGATTAGCCCATGGTGAAGCTTTAAAAAGCTGACATCCTTAACCACTCAGTCAAAAGTATGATGAAATTATTATTTGTTTCTTGGTTACCAAAAAAATCCCCCATATCTTAAAAAACAAAAATAAAAAACAAAACATAAACTTCCCACAGGATAGAATGCAAGTGGTATTACTATTCATTACAATCAATATAAGGACTTTTTAGCAAAATTAGGTTGTTCCTGATGGAGCATTTAAATGAGACATCCCTGATACTTCCAAAGCATCAGGGCTTCGGATTATACATTCATCTTAATAATATCCAAAGAAATAAAACATTGAGAAAGGGAGTCTTAATGATCAGAGCAGGGTCCAGGCTTAGAAGTAAATGTCTCTCAACTGGAAGATTTACACTAATGAAAATTGTCTAATTTTTCCATGCACCTTTCAAGGGGAATATTGGAAGTGGCCAAGAGCTTCACATTCAGAAATTCTAGCCATGGTAATTACTGTTCTTGAATGTCAAAATTTGAAGGGGAAAGTGATGCTGGAACATTAGATCAGGGAGGGCACTTAGAAAAAACATTGTCTGAACTTGAAGCAAGCTTGGAATCTAGAATCCTGAATGGAAGGGGTATAGGAGCTGGAATGTCAGAATTTTCAGGGATAAGAACGGAGAAAGCGATAAATGTTTAGAGGCTGAGAATGGACCTTGTCAGAATCAGGAGGGTCTTAGTCCACAGAATTTGAGCCTTGCAAATAGCCATGGACAAGAGAATGAGAAAGGGATTAGAACACTTAGCAGAAGGTCTGTCAGATCCAGGAGAGGTCTTCAAACAGAAAAGATCACACTAAGTGATAACCTGGTAAAGTTCTGAGAACAAAAATCATCTCTGCTGGAAGGGCCCTCAAAATGAAAAATATCACCAATGGCAAGGATTTATTTTCATTTCTATTCCTAGCGGACCCTTATATTGGTCATTGCTAGGTAATTTTAAAAAATTAGAAGGTGGATTTTCCCCCAAGAGATCAATGTTTTATTCCTAGTATGCTTAAAAAAATTTCTCACATCCAAAATCAGACAGACAAAAATGTATGGGGTAAATACTAGGGTCTTTTTTGGCCAGTTATTAAAACCTGACTTACCCCCAAAAAACCTGAACGATGCCAAAACTACAGTTCCATGATCTTTGTCTTTGGTAAAAACTGCTATCGCTACTAGTAAAAATGTTCTTACCTACTTAGGATTTATTAAAAGTAGAAGACTTATGTTTGGAAATCAGTATATCAAGAAAGATCAAGAGGACTGTTAAAATTAACCAATTAAAAATTAAGCTAAAGAAAAAAAAATCCCAAAACCTGTTAGAGATCTTAGAAGGATGTTCCTTTAGACAGTCCAATATCTTCTCTGTGAAGGTCCTTCAAACACTGAACATCTGGGCTTCCAGCTCCCTTTGACAGAGACAAGATGGAGGTGGATGATAATGTAGACTACAGAGTTTCCCAGATTGGCAGTAAGTCCCACCTGTGAGTGTCATAATTTCGGTGAAAATGTGAAGCCAGAATCCTTGAGCAGGTAAATGAGTCAGAACCTGGAATGTCTGAGCTTGATGGAAATTTCTCATCTAGAACCTGAGCTGGATGAGGCTGAAGAAGGAGGAATGTCAGTATTGAGAGAGCAGAAGAGAGATAGAATGGGAGGTGTTTAGAGGTTGATGAAGGAAAATAATTAGAAGCTGTGGGGTTTTAGTGCCTAGAATAACAGGCCTGGGAGTAGCCATGGAGAGGAGAAAGAGAGATTTTGGAGAGTATTTAGAAAAAGTACCATGAGAGGCAGCTAGATGGCAAAGTCAATTTAGCTTTAGCTTTAGAACACCGGCCCTGGAGTCAAGAGGACCTGAGTTCAAATCCACCCTCAGACAGGTGACACACTTACTAGCCCTGTGACTTTGGGCAAGTTACTTAACCCCAATTTCCCTCCAAAAAGAAAGGCAAAAACCAAAAAGAGCTATCAGCTGAAAGAGAGAAAACCACAGGGGAGGCCTGGAGTGTCCTCATCATTTCCATGTGCCATATATGGGAGGACTCTGAGAATATAAATCTTCTCTTCATAAATGACCTTAGAATGGAGAAGATAATTCATTGCAAGGATTTGTTTCAACAGATATTCTTAGTGAGCAGTTCTTGGTAAATTAATAGATAGGATGGTAGATTTTTTTATGATATCAGTCATTTTCTCAAAGTTCACTTATATTACACAGTGGTGAAGCTTTAAAAAATCTGACATGCCCAACCAAATAGGTCTAAGTGTTTAACATTTTTTGCCTAGCTAAAACTAAAACCCCAAACCCCAAATACCAGCATCACAAAACAAATGCGATTCCCTGCAGTTCCTTATTTTCTAATAAATGTTATTGATTTTATTATACATGGTAATAAGGAGTATTTTTGGTGAATAAAATAACAAAAACGTCTTATGTTCTTAGGACTGATAGAAGATAGAAATTAAGATTCAAAATTATTTTATTTTATTTCTTTTTGCTTTTTGAAGGGCAGGTGTGGTTAAATAACTTGCCCAAAGTCACATGGCTAGTTTTTGTTTGTGTGTGCTTTAAGGGTCTGAGGCCTGAACCGAACTCAGGTCCTTCTGACTCCAGGGCCAGCACTATAGTACCTGTGCCACGTAGCCGCCCCAAAATTATCTTGTTATTAACACCTTTGTGCATTGTGATAATGAATCAATTTAAAAGTTTAAGAAAGCCAAACTTTATATATGCCCAAAGGCGTTACTTAGGTCCTAAAATGTCCTCTCTTGCAAGCAAGAAGGTGGTAGAATATTTTAGTATAGTTCTTTTTATGTATATTTAGTTAGTTTTACTTTTCAACAGTCACTTCTAGAAGACTGATTTCTAAACTTTCTCCTCTTCTTTTTCTCCCCCTCCCAAAACCAGCATGCAGTCTGATATAGGCTATACATGTACAATCATATTAAACATATGTCTACATTAGTCATGTTGTGAAGAAGAAGAAGTAGAACCAAAGGGAAAAACCCCACGAAAAAAGAAAGAAAAAAAGGAGAGAAAAGAGTGTGCTTCGATCTGCATTCAGACTCCATAGTTCTTTCTCTGGATCTAGTAAGGCAGGTATTATTTGATATCCCTCTTAATGATCATCACAGTGGAATATATTGGGGGAAAAGAGTAGATGTTAAGAACTTGCAATAAAAAGGAAGAGCATGTGTACTTTGACGTTCTTAAAATGATAAGGCAGAAGGGAAGTGTATTAAAATTAATGAACGGAACAATTTAAAGGAATAAAAGGACCATCAGATATCTTAGGAAACTGTGACCTTAGAACCTCACACTTCTGGCCTTCAAGATGACATTTGGGGCAGAACATTGGAGGTGTCAGTGAATCTTGAATAAAGCCTTTCCTTTTTATGAGGAAAGTTACAGTCTGAATGTCAGAACCTGGATAGGACAGAGAAGGCAGAATATCAAATCTGGGCGGACACTTAGAACCCAGAATTTGTGAGCTTAAATCAGAACAAAGAGAGCCCTTAGTAGAGAAAAGATCAGAACTTGGATTGTCCCCAAAATTATCATATGGGATCGCTGCAAGAGTTCTGAGGAACCTAAATCATCTGCTCTAGAAGGGATCTTTGAATGGAAAATATCATAAATGATAAGGATTTGTTTTCACATATAATATATATATATGAATAAGTGTGTATATATCGATCTATCTATCTATATATAGAAATATATGTATGTATGCATGCAGAGAGAGAAACAAAATATCCAGTTAATATTCTAGTTAAGACATAAAGAAAACAAGAGAAAGTAGTCTGTGGGTCTGATATCAATCATGTATTCCAATTAAATTTTTATTATTCCGTGATGAATCTGAAAAAAAAATGTCAGATACGAAACCACAAAAGGAAAAAGGTATGGTCAAAGTATTTAATATGCTATGACTAGTTTAATGAAAAGTAAACCCTAAATCCCCAAATATTAGCACCTGAAAAGAAATGTAATTCCATACATTCCTTCTTTGGTGAAGACTGCTATTGATATTGCTTTTAATAATAATGAATATAGAGTCTTTTTACCAAAGAATCAAGGTGTTACATGAAGAAGCTTTTAAAATACATGACTTATGGTTGAAAATTGGTATGTCCCAAATACAATTATGCATTTCAAAATAATACAATCAGGGGCAGTAGGTGGCACAGTGAATAGAGCACTTGCCCTGGAGTCGGGAGGACCTAAATTCAAATCTGGAAACCTACACTTAAAACAAAAAGTAGGCATATGACCGTGGGGAAGTCACTTAACCCCAATTGCCCTCCAAAAAGCAAAAAATAAAATACAATGAATAAAAAGTTGGGGGGATTTAATAAATCATGCAAGAGTGTCATAGCTGGCAAGGTCATGCCAAGTCCTGCAATTAAATGTCTTTAATTGAGGTAATAGGGTAGCAAATCTGCCAGCCTTGGGGATATCCCACCAGGAAATTCACAGCAAAAGGTTCTTATACTTTTAAGAGAAAAGGAGGAGACAACAAGGCCAAGTCATGAGAACGCCCCCGGCATCCTTGGCAACTTGGCAAGGATCCCCATTCATGCTGATTCATTTACCCTTCATCATGTAACAGGCCATAGATCTCAGTGAATAGTATAAGGACATTAGGAGCTGAGACTCAACTCAACCTTGGTTCCTTTACAAGGTAAGACCCCAGGCTGGGGACATAGGGTGCGGTTGAATTCAATCTGATGGAGAGTAAATGTCTTCATAGTAGGGATGCAAGGACATTACTAGAATCCTGATACCATTAGGATTAGTGAGATGAGTGGGAGGTTATAAATACAATTATTTTACATTAACAAGATTTCTATCAGTCATCATAATCTTATTGAGGATAGGAGGATTTTTTTATATATATATCCCAAATGGCCATGTCTTAGAAGTTCATTAAAACACTGAATGTCTGGGCTTCTGCATACCATTCTGGGGGAAGGTTGGAGGTCACCAAGAGGTTAAAAGAAAGAATTCCTGAGGTAAGTGGGAAATACTGCCTTGAAGCGTTCCAGTTGGTGGGAGAAAATAACCAGGATTTTAGATGTGGCAGGATACTTAGAACCTAGGTTGTCTGAGATTGAAGGAAATTTCAAATCTGGCATCCAGGGAAGGATGAAGCTGTAGGAGCTGAAATGTCAGTGTTGGGCGAGACAAGAACAAAGAATTTTGTTCATTGGCTGAGAATGAAGGTTCTTAAAATTAATATAATTTTAGCACAGAGAAGATCAGGTTTGGGAGCTGCAATGAAGAAGAGAATTAGTGGAAGAGGAAAACTTTTATACAAAAGGACATCAGATAGAGGAGAGACCTTAGAACCCAAAAGATCAGATCTTGGAATATCCTAAAAAAACCCAAATGTGATAGCTGGGAGGGCTCAGAGAACATCAATCATCTGTTCTGGAAAGGACTTTAGAATAGAAAATACCATAAATGGGACTAATTTCTTTTCATATAGATTCTCAATGGACCAAAAGATTGGCCTGTGCCAGGCAATTTGAAAATCAAAAGTGTATTTTTAAAGACCAAAAAATGAAAAAAAAACAAGAGGGAAGTTTTTGAAATGACATTAATAATGTATTTCCATTTAACATATAGTAATCCAGTTGTGATGCTTAAAAAGAAGTTCCCACCTTGTCAACCCCACAGTGGCAATAGAATGGTGAAAGTTCTCTCTCTTTTGTGGCTAAAACAAATATCACCTTCCCCCGCCAAAGGAAAGTGCTTGCACAAGAAAACAAATGCATATCCTTCTTTCTTAAAGCTGCTCTTTACTTTTCTATTAATAAGAATGAACTTTGGGTCAGCTAGGTGGCTCAGTGAATACAGCACTGGCCCTGGAGTCAGGAGGACCTGAGTTCAAATATGACCTCCAGCACTTAACACTTATTTGCTGTGTGACCTTGGGCAAGTCACTTAACCCCAATTGCCCTGCCGTTCCCCCTCCAAAAGGACAAACATAAAAAATAATATTGAAAAGGAACTTGCAGTATTTTTTGGACAAAAGAAGTACTGAGGACTCATAGGAGAGAACTCTTATGTTTCCAGATCATTATACCAGTGAGACACATTTACATTTTGTAATACTCTAATGAGTATTTTAAAACTATATTATAGATCACAGGATAATGTGGTCTCAGAACCTAAAGTTTCAGAGCTGGTCAGGGTCCTTAAATGTTGAATGTTTGTCCTTTCAGGTATCTTCCAGTGGGAATATTGGAGATGCCCAACAGCTCAGAAAATCAAATTTCCCAGCAAAGAGGTAAGTCCTGCCAATAAATGTCCCAGTTTGAAGTAGAAAGTTAAGTTAAATCATGAGATTGGGGAGGGCTCTTAGAACCTAGAATATCTAAGCTGGAGTTTGGAATCCAGAATGCAGATCTCTGAGCAGGGAGAAGCTGGAATGTCAGTGTTGGGAGAGACTGGACAGAGAACGTGAGAGATGTTCAGAGGAAGAGAAGGGGAATTGTCAGAAGAGTGGAATTTGAGCACACACACTGCCAGGCCTGGGAGTTTCCAGGGAGAAGAGAATGGGACAGTTTGGCAAGCATTTTTAAAAAGGGATATTGGATCACAGAGAATTCTTAGAAAATAGAAGGTCACACCTGGATTCTCCTACATTCTCCCATAGGCCATTGCAGGGAGTGCTGTGAGAATGAAAATCATCTCTTCTGGAAGGGGCCTTAGCAAAGCAAATGTCATAGACAGTAAGTACTTTTTTCATATCTATTCTTCATGAGCTACAATATTAATCATGTCTAGGTAAATTACAAAACAAGAAGAATTTTAAAACTACTATTGGGTTCATGAAAAATCAGAAATAACTGAAATGACTAAACAACAGCAACAAGTCCTTTAGACCAATTTCATATACATTACACAGAGATGAAGCTTTCAAAAAAATCGAAGCCTCAGACATGTTGTCAGAAGTGTTTCCTGGAAGTTCTGACATTTTTTTTGCTATCTAAGCACCCCACGAAAATCTAAACCCCAACACAGAAAAACAAATGTAGTTCCATATGTCTCTCTTTTGGTAAAGGCTGCGGGGTTATATTGCTATTAATGATCATAAATAGATAGTATTTTTTACCTCAGAAAACTAGGTTTTACATTTTCAAGACTCATTACATAACAATTTCTGTTTAAAAATCAAATCAGTAAGACCTATATGCATAACAATAATAATATATTGAAGTATAATATAATGATAAATAATAGTGATCCCTTTAAAAATTAAAAAACGAAAAACGTGATACATTATAGAATGATGTGGTTTAAGAACCAACTTTATCATGTCGTAATGGAAATGCAAATTTAAAGATGTTCCCTGCCCTTAGCTTAAGTGCACCTGGAGCCTGTGGTGGGAGGCTTGTTTTTCAGGAAAGCCCACACCTTGATATTTTGTGATTGGGCAGTGGGTCTAGGAGGTTGTTACAATCTTTGAGCCAGGAGAAGGCTATATAAACTCTGATGAGGGGCTTTGCTTTGGGGCTCACTTTGAGAAGTGTTGTGTGATTTGACCAGATGAGACTCTGGGAAGCCGTTGTTGAGAGCCCCCCGGCTTTGAAAACCCAGATGTTGATGCTTCCCTCTCTGGTAACTGTGATTTGGTATTGATGCATGTAATGTTGGGACAGTTTGGAAGCCTGTCTGATCTGTAAGTTCTGTAACTCTGAAGTTCGGGGTGCTGACCTTTTTCCCCTGAACTAGGTAATGTATGTTTGTTTGATTAAAGTAAGCTTGTTAACCCATTTTGAGTTGCTTTCCTTTTGAAAAGCAGATCTAAGAACCTGTGTTGGCAGTCACCCTGGGGATATTGGGGTGCTTGCTGCTACAAAATGGCGACGAGGGATGGGATCTGCTGAGTAAAAGGAAAGTATGGGGGCTGGGATAATTGTTTGTTTCCCAGTTGTGGTAGCTGTGATTCTGTGGAGCCATGGAGCAGGAGAGAAAGACCTGAATGCTGACTTCACTGAGCTGAGAGCAGGAATGGTGAGCTGCCTGCATGGAGACCTGTGGAGAAGCCTGGAGCTGCTGCCTTCTGCTGGAGGAGAAGGAACCCAGGAGTTTGGAGTTCAGCCACAGGACAAGATAAGGACTGTGAGGCAAAGCAGGGGCACTGATTGTGTTTCCTTGCTGCATCCCATAGTTTGGGACCCGGGGGGGGGGATGGACTTGTGACTATGGTGGGTGGGGTGAAGTGCCATGGACCCCAAGGACCCCACCTTTGGTTTTGTTGCCCAGCTCCCTCTCTGGACTTGGAAGCAGGGGCTGGAGCAGTGTTGTGGGAAGGACACCCTGCCCCCCAAGAGAACTTTATGTGATAATACTTTGTATTTTGTGAATTGATGTGAAAATGCAATGTACTTTGTTTGAGACCCAGTGGCCACTTTGGTAACTTTAGATGTACCTTGAAAATGTGACCTAAGAGATGTTTTAGTGCTAATTCAAATGTAAATTGTGTATGCTATGGGCAAGAAAGATCTTGGGGCCGAATGTAATGGAAATGCAAATTTAAAGATCTTCCCTGCCCCTAGCTTAAGTGCACCTGGAGCCTGTGGTGGGAGGCTTGTTTTTCAGGAAAGCCCATACCTTGATACTTTGTGATTGGGCAGTGGGTCCAGAAGGTTGTTACATTCTCTGAGCCAAGAGAAGGCTATATAAACTCTGATGAGAGGCTTTGCTTTGGGGCTCACTTTGAGAAGTGTTGTGTGATTTGACCAGATGAGACTCTGGGAAGCCGTTGTTGAGAGCCCCCCGGCTTTGAAAACCCAGATGTTGATGCTTCCCTCTCTGGTAACTGTGATTTGGTATTGATATAATGGTAGGACAGTTTGGAAGCCTGTCTGTTTGATCTGTAAGTTCTGTAACTCTGAAGTTCGGGGTGCTGACCTTTTTCCCCTGAACTAGGTAATGTGTGTTTGTTTGATTAAAGTAAGCTTGTTAACCCATTTTGAGTTGCTTTCCTTTGAAAAGCAGATCTAAGAACCTATATTGGCAGTCACCCTGGGGATATTGGGGTGCTTGCTGCTACACATGTCTTGGAAGGTCCTTAAATCACTGAATTTCTGGCCTTCTAGGTACCATTTAAAGAAGAAAGTTTGAGGCACCTTAGAACTTAGAATATAAAATTTCTTGCCTAGACAGGAAGTCTTACCACTCCATGTCTGAATTTGCACTGAAATGTGAAGCCAGAGTTTGAGATTAAGGGAGGGCATGTGGAACGTAGAACTTCAGGACATGACTATCCAGAACCCAGATTTGGACGAGGCTGTAGGAGGCCAAATGTCAGGGCAGGGAGAGTCCAGAACAGAGAGAATGGGAAATATTCAGAGGCTGATAAAGGAAATTGTCAGAAGCCCTGGGATTTGAGGAGAGAGAATGTCAGGCCTGGGAGAAGAGAATGAGAGAGGGAGGAGAGCACTTAGGCTAAGGGATATCAGAGGTGGGAAAAAGAACAAAAGGTCAGTACCTTTGTGTCCTCAGCACCTCCAGGTGCCATACCTGGAAGGGTCCTGAGAACACAAACCATTTTTCTGGAAGGGGCCTAATGATGGAATGTCTCATAAAGGGCATGGATTTACATTAAGATATATTCTTAGTCACCCACATTTTGGTCACTAAAGCATCTAGTTAATCTCTAAAAAAGAGAAATATTTTTCTATCACAATGACTTAATGTATGTGAAGGCCCAGTGATGATGCCTTCAAAAAAATTTCTCACATTTTCTACCCCACAGCCCCAAGGGTGTGGTGAAAGTAAGGTCTGTTTTTTGGCTGGCCAAAAACACTCACAAAACCCCAAACTTGTGCACGCCAAAACAAATGCTATTACATTTACTTCTTCCTTTGGTTAAGACTGCTCTTAATCTTACTCAATGGCAATGAATATAGCATATTTTTGTTCCCATAAACAAGTTGTTAAATTCTGATGTCATAAGGGAGAAGACTAATGTTTTAAAATCATTTCAATAACATATGCATTGAAATAGTAATCTAAGAAATTAAAAACTGAAAAAAGCCTCAGATATCAGAGGAGGGTGTGGCTTAGAATGAACAATGTCAGACTTCCTAAGTTCCTTAGAACACTGAATGTGTGGGCTTCCAGAAAGAAGTTAAAGATGGCAGAAAGCTTAGAATACAGAATTTCCTTGCTAGGAGTCTTGCTTCTGAATGTCCCAATTTGGAGTGGAAAGTCAAGCTGAAATATGAGATTGGGTAAGACATGTATGGGCAGGTAGGTGGCACAGTGGATAGAGTGTGGGGCCTGGAGTTGGGAAGAATTATCTTCCTGAGTTCAAATCTGGCCTCAGACACTTCCCTGGGCAAGCCACTTAACCCTGTTTGCCTCATTTTCCTCATCTATCAATTGAAGTAGAGAAGGAAATGGCAAACTGTTCCAGTATCTCTGCTAAGAAAATCCAAATGGGGTCACTGAGATTCATAAACAACTGAAACCATTTGAGAACAACAAGAGACCTGTATAACCCAGATCTTGCTAAGCTTGAAGTAAATTTCAAATCGAGAATCATGAGTTGGATGAGACTGCAGAAGTGGGGATGTCAGTGCTGAGAGAGACTAGAGAAGGCAGCAGGAGCTGAAAATGGAAATTGTCAGAAGCAGGGGGAGTTTAGGACAAAGGATGACATTTCATTTTAATAATGATCCAATAAATATAAAAAGTAGGGGGGGATACTCATTGAAATCATGGGAAGGTTCAGCCTTAGAACCAAGTTATCAGACTCGGGAAGGTTAACCAATCCATTTTTTAAAAAGCTTGTAGAGCATAGCAGCGTGTTTCTTTAGTTCCAGAAATGTCTTCTCTTAGAAAGTCTTTAAAACAAAGAATATCTACACTCCCAGGTATCAGGGAAGGGCAATTCTGGAGATGTCTGAGAGCTTAAAATATAGAATTTCCCAGCTAAGTGCAAGTCTGTCCTCTGAAAGTCCCAGTTCCTAGTGAACAGATCCAGGAAGCTAGATCAGGGAGAATATATAGAACTGAGAAGGTCTGAGCTGGAAGGACATTTCCATTCCCGAATCCTGAGCTGGATGAAGCTAGAGATGCTGAAATGTCAGTGTTGGCAGGGCCTAGGACAGACAGAATGAAATAATTTCATGGGTTGAGAATGGAAATTGTCAGAAGCAGTGGGATTTTAGCACACCAAATGGGGGTTTGGAGAACAGCCATGGAGAAGAGAATGAGATAGGTCAGAAAGCACTGAGGTGAAGTCATATCATATTAAAGAAATCCATCACAACACACAAAGGTCAGATTTGTGAGGGTCTAAAAAAGCAAGATATTGGATAGGTTGGTGGTGTCTGAGGTCACAAATCATCTACTCTGAAGGTGTCATAGAACGGAAAAATCTCATAAATGTCAGGAATTTATTTTTACATGTATACCGAATATAAGCCTGGCTACTGGCCATTTCAACAACATTTTACATATGAGATCGATGGGTCCGTCCAGTTTATTTATATTACACATTGGCGATGCTTTCTTTTTAATCCCTTCTCTATGAACACAATGCAGGAAGGGCATAGTGAGAGAACTCTCTATTGTTTGCCTAAGTAAAAGAGTCCCCAGTCACCCCCACAACCTATACACTGAAACAAATGCAATTCCCTATAGTTACCTCTTTGGTAAAGACTGTTATTGATATGGTTATTAATTACATTGAATATAGAATATAGAATATTTTCGAGCAAGATTTTCCAATATTTTGGACAAGATTTTACAAATCTAAGACATAGAAAGGAACAGACATTTCAAATTCAGGAAGTCTTTTAGACTCTTGTCCATTGTACTGATAATCCAATTAATAAAAAATAAAAGAACCAATTTTGCGAACCATGGCGAGAGTGAGACCTTAAAACCAAAACATTTAGTTCTTGGTAGCCCCTTGGAACGAGAAATATAGGGGATGCTCCCAAGATTTTTCCAAGATCTATGTTGGAGGAGGCCTGGAGCTGAGAATACAGAATTTCCAAGCTAGGGGATAAGTCTTGCCCTTGAATGTCCAGATTTGGGGTAAAGAGCTTCGAGAGTCTATGAGATATGGGATGGCTCATATCACATAGAAAGTATAAACTTGAAGGAAATTTGGAATTCAGGAGCATGAGCTGGATGAGGCAGTAGAATCTGCAAGGCCAGAATTGTGAGGCTAAGAGAAGAGAAAGAGGAACAAGTATGGGGGTTGGGAATGGACATTTTCAGCAAAAGGAAGATTTGAACACACAGTGTCAGGCCTGGGAGTTGCCATGGAGATGAAAATGCAAGAGCTAACAGTGCCCAGAGAAAGAAGGATATAAGAAAAAGAGGCCTTAGTGCAGAGAAGGTCAGATCTTACCATGCATTCCCAACTAGAGTACGCTTTAGGTGGGAGGGTTCAGAAAAGAGAAATCACCTGTTGGGGAAGGAGCCTTAGAGTGGGAAACCTCAAAAAAGGCAAGGATTTCTCTTCAGGTAGATAGAGATACATATATATACTGCATGGTCCCAGAAATTACCTATTTAGAACAAATCTTAAAAATAAGTAAATTTTTCACATAAGATACATTGTTTATTCTAATTAAAGTAATAATTTACAGTAGTGATGCTTAATTTTTTCTACCACCTCAACCACAGCTCCAAAAGAATAAGGTGAAAGTACCATTTATTTTTGACTACCTTCTCAAAATAAAACAAACTTTAAAACCTGTAACCCTAAATAAATATAATTCCATTCAGGTTCTAAACCAATACAGTTCCATACAGGTTCTTCTTTAGTGAAAACTGAAATACATGTTACTATTTATGATCATGAATAAAGGGAATTTTTCACCAAATTTAAAAAAAAAGGTGTTAGGTTTTGAAGAATTTGAAGGGACTTTGATTTTTAAAATTTTAGCATATATGTAGAGACCATATTGCCTCATAGTAACTATCCAAAAAAGAAAACCAAACAAAACCAACTTTGAGGTCTATCCAAATGGGTCCTTTTCCATAGGTCCCTATCCTTGGAGATGCCTCAGACATCAAAAGTATAGTTTCGCAGTACCACTGATCTACTTACTAGATCTGTGGAGACAAAACTATAAGACAGACTTAATCTAAAGCGATACCTTGTCAAATAAGGTGTTTATCTTACTAGCATAAATTTTTCTGTAACAAAAATCAAAACCAAAATCAACCTTAAAGTTCATAGGAGGGGACGGTCAAAAATTTCAGGTCTTAGAAAATCCATGGAACATTGTTTGTGTGGGCTTCCAAGGTACCTTTTGAGGACTTTGGAGGTGGGCAAGAACCTAGAACACAGAACTTCCTGACTAAGGGATAAGATTCAATTCTGAATGTCCCAATTTGGAATGGAAAGTGAAACTAGAATATTAGATTAGGGATGGCTTCTCGAACTAAGCATTTCTGGGTTTGAAAAACCCAGAATCCTGAACTGGAAGTAACTGCACAAAGTGGAATGTCAGTGTGAAGAGTGTCCAGGAAAGAGAGAGCACAGATATTCAGAGGATGAGAATGGAAATTTATAGACCCAGTGGGATATTAGTCCACAGAATGCCAGGCTTGAGAGTTGCCCTGGAGAAGAGAGAAATAGACAGAAAAAAAAAAGAGGAGGGACCCGAGAAGGAAGGAGGGGGAGAGAGAGGCAGAGAGTTAGGAGAGCTCTTCGAAGAAGGGGTATCAGGGTAGATAAAGCAATTCAAAGTAAAAAAGATTAGACCTGGTGTGTCCTAAAAACTGCTATAGACTGTTGCTGGGAGGGCTTAGAGAACAAAGGTCATCTGCTTTACAAGCAGCTGTAGAATGAATTGGAATATCATGCCTTAGAAAGAAGGCTTTACAATATAATGAAAAGCAAGAATTTATTTTCATCAATATTCTACCTGCACTAAAATTTTAACCAGTTCTCTTAAATTTAAAAAATCACAAGAAAAGAGAATTTTTGTCTGAGAGGAATAATTTATCGCAGCTCATTATATATTAACCTAATTGTGAAGCTTTTGAAAAAATCTTAATATCCTCAATCACTCAGCCAAGAGTATGGTGAAAGTTTTATTTATTTTGTGGCTAATAAAATAATTCCCCCCATTATTATAAAACATCCTATGAGATCCAAGGCAATCCCAGGCAGGTCCTTCCATGGGAAAAACTGGATGACCATTACTATTAATGATAATCAATATAAAGTCTTTTTAACTAAATTAGGTTGTTCCACACAGAGTATTTAAATGGGGAAACACTGGTACTTCCACAGTCTCCCAAATAGATTCATGGTTTACGTTCATTGTAATAATATCCAAATAAATAAAACATTGAAAGGCTTCATGAAGGCTGTTTCAGTAACCCAGGGAGAAGATGATGAGGGGTTCACCAGCTTGTGACAGTATCACAGAAGAGAAAGGGGAACATTTGAGAGATGTTGCAAAGGTGAATTCAACAGGCCTTGGTAACAGATTAAATATGGGGGGAGATAGTAAGGGGTTGAGGATGGCACTTAGGTGTAGAGGATCAGAGCCTGGGATGATGGTGTTATCCTTAGAAATATGGAACTTATGAAGGGAAGTGGTAAAATGAGTAACATAATGAATTATGTTTTTGACACTTTGTGTTAAGATTTGTACTGTATGTCCTATCTGAGATGTTTGATAATAAACTGGAGATGTGAGGTTAAAGGTGAGCAGAGAATTTAGGGAAGGACAGGTAGACCAGGAATCATCATCATGGAGATGTAAACACAACCATGAGATCTGACGAGGTCACCAAGTGAAGTAGTACAGAGGGAAAAAAGAAGAGGACCCTACACAGAACCCTTTGGGACTTCTACAGTTAAAGAGTGGGATCTGGAGGAGAAATGAGCAAGGAAGATCAAGAAAAAGTCATCAGATGGGTAGGGGGATTATCATGAGAGAGTAGTGTCCCAAAATCCTCAAGAAGAGAGAATCAAGGAAAGAGGGTAATCAATAATGTTAAAGGCTTCAAGGAGGTTAAAAAGAATGAAGACTGAACAAAGGCCATTGGATGGGGTCCATATGAGATCATTAGTAACTTTGCAGAGACTGAGAAGAGTTCCTAGGACATATCCTGTGCTTCCTATATTTTGAATGAAGAGATAAAGGAATGAATGGGTAGTGCTGACTGTAAGTGAAGCCTGAAAATAAAGACCTTTATGGGAATGGTTATGCAGTTTCATTAGCCCCTTGACAATTATGTTGACTACTTGGTGCACAGAAAAATGTAAGGATTCAATCCTAAATTTTTTTTCGTCCCGAACGTGTGGGGGGGCAACTTCCTTTTCTGGCAAGCTGTAAACCCACCCACAACTTCCACCCTAGATCACAATCCAGATCCAGGGAGGTTAAAGCAAGAGCGATTACCCCCCAAGACTGATCGCTGGATCTCCCCACAATTTGTAGGCTGGGAGCCGGAAATGCCTCTGAAAACTACACAATGGCGTGTCTCCTCAGCGGCTTCTAGCCCCCAGGGGAGGGAGCTGACACATTCCCCAAATACAGGCCCCAAAGTCCATAGGACACTAACCTCTTACTTTGTCCTAGGCATGTCTATGTTGATAATTCTGGAATCGCCACAGCTCCTGGTGTTCTGGGGTTCCTCCAGCCGGCTGCTGGCCCTGCCGGCCTGGAGCTAAAACCTCGGCTCACGCGGACCTGGGCTTGGCTCGGCTCCTGCACTCTGCGCTCTGCGCGCTGCCGGCTCCCAGACCGCTGCGCTGGTCCTTCCTGCAGGGCTGCTGGGCTGTCCTCAGCGGGAGGTTAGCTTCTCTGTGTCCTTCTGTGGGTGCTGGGGCTCCAGAAGTTGTTCACAGTCCTTTTTTACATAGTTTGTGGGGAATCTGGGGGCAGAGAGGCTAGGAAGAGCTGTTTCTACTCCGCCATCTTGGCTCCGCCCCCCAATCCTAAATTTTTTTTAATAAATCTGTTTTGCAACCCCTGAAAAAAAAGAAAGTCTTCATGATCAGAGCAGGGTCCAGCCTTAGAAGAAAATGTCTCCTGACTGGGAAACTTGACACCATTGAAAATTCTGTAATTCGTCCAGGCACCTTTCAAGGGGAACATTGGAAGTGGCCAAGACTGTAGCATCCAGAATTTCTAGCTGGCGGTAATTCCTGCCTTTGACCATCCTAATTTGAAGTGGAAAGTGCATCTGTTATATCAGGTGAAGAGGGCACTCATAATCAAGACTGTCTTAGCTTAAAAGAAGTTTGGAATCCAGAATCCTGAACAGAAAAGGTTGTAGGAGCTGGAATGTGAGTTCAGGGGGCCAGGGATTAGAACGGAGAAAGTGAGAGGTGTTTCAGGAGCTGTGAATGGAAGCTTAGAAGCAGGAGGATTTCACTACACAGAAGGTTAGGCCTGGGTCTATAGCCACAGAAATGAGGAGAGAGTCAGTAGAGCACTTAGAAGACGGGATGTCAGAGGGAAGAGAGCTCTAAGAGCCCAAAATGTCATATCTTGGGATGTCCTAGAAGCCACCATAACTTATGAATAGCAGTGCTTTGAGAACATAACTCATCTACTCTAGAAGTATTCTCTAGAATAGAATATTGGCCAGTGCTAAGCAATTTTTTTTTAATACAAAGAAAATAAATTTTTCATAGGTCAACTAGGTCGTGCTGCAGTGGATAGAATGCAGTGGTCTGGAGTAAGGAGGACTCATCTTCATGAATTCAAATCTGGTCTCAGACACTTATTACGTGTGTGACCCTGAGCAAGTCACTTAATTCTGCCTCAGTTTCCTCATCTGTAAAATGAGCTGGAGAAGGAGATGTCAAACCTCTACTGTGTCTTTGCTAAGAAAACCCCAGATGGGATCACAAAGAGTCACTTGGCTATAGAATGTACAATGTCAGTGTTGAGAGTAACTAGATCAAATAGTGGGAGATTTTTAAAGGCTTAGAATGGAAATTGTCTGAAGGAGGAGATGTAGCACACAGAAGAATGCCAGGTGTGGCAGTTGTCCTGGAGGAGAAGAGAATAAGAAAGGTAGGAGAATACTTAGACAAAGGCATATCAGAGAGAAGGGAGGGCTTCGAACTCAAAGGGGTAAAACTGGAGTGTCCTACAAACTTCCATAGGCCAGTGCAGGAAAGGCTCTGAAAAGATAAATCCTCAGTTCTGGAAGGGACCTTAGATTAGGAACCATCTTAAATGGAACAGATTTATTTTCATTTATATTCTTAGTGAGTCAAAATATCGACCAGTTCTATGTAAATGAAAAAGCAATAATCTATATTTATTATGTACACAGTCCTGAAGCTTAAAAAGAAAACTCAGCTTTCCAACCACTAAGCCAAAAGGATATGGTAAAAGTGTTACTCTTTAGTTATTAACCCAAAATACCTTAAAACCCTGGAACACCGACACACACGCACATACAATTCTGTCCATTGCTTTCCTTGGTAAAGACTGCTATTGACATGTACCACATGAGGTCAGCTCAAGGCATATTGACACTGGATTCAGCCAGACCAAAAGAAGATAATGGAGGCACAAATAAGGGGTTTCTATTTTATTCTGGCTGAGGAAGGTGGAGACAAGAAATAAAATCATCCAGCAATGTAGTGGCAGCACCTTCCAAGTCACCTTATTCTCATGGCATATTGAGACAAGGAGTGGGAACATCCATATTTGCTGACCAGCACTATACATATCTGTGTATGGGTGTGTATGTTAATATATATAAGACAGAGAGATACAGATATAGCTATAGATACAGATAAATAGATGGATCATAGAAAGAGAGAGAGAGAGACAGAAAGAGAGTGGGAGAGAGAGAGAGAGGAAATCACAAAGAAGGCAGCATATCAACAATAAGCTCTTAAGTTTACATTATCTTTGGTTACATAATGATGTGTCTGGACAGTAGAAGCACAGTGTTTAGTATTCCTGGGCCATGTATCCTGGCTCCTCTGATCCATGCCACCTTACATGACATTACTAGTAATAATAATTCATTACATATTTGATGATAATGATTCTAGAGTATTTTCTCAGTAAAAAACCAAATTGTTACATTTCTACTCATAAGGAATTTGACTTGTGTTTCAAAATCATTATATCAATACAACCTGTGAGCATTGTATTAATAATATGATTTTTTGACATGAACCTCAGGGAAGCTAGTTGCACGAGTGAACAGAGCACCCGCCCTGGCTCATGGCACATAGGAAGTATGAACCTGAAAAAATTTGGATCATCAGCTGAATGAGACTGTCGAATCTGCATGGCCAGAAATGTGAGGCCTGGAGAAGAGCAGGAGGTGTATGGAGTCTGGCAAAGGACATTTTCAGAAACAGGAGGGTTTGAGCACACAGAGTATCAGGCCTGGGAGTTGCCATGGAGATGACAATGAGAGAGCTAGCAGTGTCCATAGAAGAGCAGATCTGAGAACAAGGAGAGTGCTTAGTGCAGAATCGCCAGATCTTGCAGATTACTCCAAATCACTATATGCTATAGGGAGGAGGATTGAGAGAAAAAGGATCATCTCCTGGGGGAAGGAGCCTTAGAGTGGAAAACCTCAGAAAAGAAAAAGATTTATTTATTTACATGCACACATTGTGTAGGCCCAAATAGAGCTCATTTACAATGCATTTTTAAAAGTACATTGATTTTTCCTATAAGATCAGTCATTTATTCCAAATTAATTTATAAAATGCAGTGCTGATGCTTATTTTTTTTAACATCCTGAATCACAGTCCCGAAATGATGGGATAGTATTTTCTATTTTTAGCTAGCCTCTCAAAATAATAATAATAATAATAATCAAAATAATATAAAAAATAATAATAATAAACCTACAACCCTAAACAAATATGATTCCATAAAGGTTCTTCTTTAGTGAAAGCACAAATATGTGTTTCTATTAATGATAAGGAATATAGAGAATTTTTCACTAAATTTAAAAAAATGGCACGAAGTTTTGAAGAGTTTGAAGGGAATTGTTTATTGTTTTGATTGTAGCAAATCTGTAAAACACATCTATCTTATACTAACCACCCGGAAATCACCCAGAGAAAAACAAAGAAATGTCAGATCTCAGAAAGTCCTTAGATCACTGACTATGTGGACTTCCAGGTATCTTTTGAGTACTTATTTTGGAGGTGGCCAAGAGCTTAGAACACAGAACTTCCTGGCTAAGAGCTAAGATTCACTTTTAAATGTCCCAATTTCGAATAGAAAATGAAACTAGAATTTTAGATCAGGGATGGATCCTAGAACAGAGAATGCCTGGGCTTGAAGTACCCAGAATCCTGAGCTGGAAGGGACTGCAGAAGCTAGAATGTCAATGTGAAGAGTGTACAGAACAGAGAGAGGGCAGATGTTCAGAGCCTTAGGATGGAAATTTACAGACCCAGAGGGATTTGAGGCCACAGAATGCCAGGCCTGAGAGTAGCCCTGGAGAAGAGAGAGAAGGAGTTAGGAGAGCACTTAGAAGCAGGGGTATCAGAGTAGACAAAGCAATTTGAAGAGAAAAGATCAGACCTGGTGTTTCCTAAAAACTGCCATAGCCCATTGCTGGAGAGCTTAGAAAACATAGATCATCTACTCTGGAAGGGGTTTTAGAATGAAAAAATATTGTGAAAAGAAAGGATTTATTTTCATTTATCTTCTTATTGAGCTAAAATATTGCTCAGATCAAGAGAATTTTTTAAAATAAGAAGAAAGGAAAGGAGATTTTTACTTTCAGATGACTAATTCATTACAATTTATTATAGATTAGCCCATGGTGAAGCTTAAAAAAGCTGACATCCTCAACCACTCAGTCAAAAGTATGATGAAATTATTATTTGTTTCTTGGATACCAAAAAAATCCCCCATTTCTAAAAAACAAAAATACAAAACAAAACAAAACTTCCCACAGGGTAGAATGCAAGTGGTATTACTATTCATTACAATCAATATAAGGACTTTTTAGCAAAATTAGGTTTTTCCTTATGGAGCATTTCAATGAGACATCCCTGATACTTCCAAAATGTCAAGGCTTCAGAGTACACGTTCATCTTAATAATATCCAAAGAAATAAAACATTGAGAAAGGGAATCTTAACGATCAGAGCAGGGTCCAGGCTTAGAAGTAAATGCCTCCTGAATGGGAAGGTTTACACTAATGAAAATTCTCTAATTTTTCCATGCACCTTTCAAGGGGAATATTGGAAGTGGCCAAGAGCTTCACATTCAGAATTTCTAGCCAGGGAAATTCCTGCTTTTGAATGTCAAAATTTGATGGGAAAGTGCTGCTGGAACATTAGATCATGGAGGGCACTTAGAAACAACACTGTCTGAACTTGAAGCTAGCTTGGAATCCAGAATCCTGAATAGAAGGGGTATAGGAGCTGGAATGTCAGTATTTTCAGGGAAAAGAACGGAGAAAGCAATAAATGTTTCACAGCCTGAGAATGGACCTTGTCAGAATCAGGAGGGTCTTAGTCCACAGAATCTGAGCCTTGCAAATAGCCATGGAGAAGAGAATGAGAAAGGGAAAAGAACACTTAGCAGAAGGGCTGTCAGATCCAGGAGAGGTCTTCCAACAGAAAAGGTCACCCTAAGTGATAACCTGGTAAAGTTCTGAGAAGCAAAGTCATCTCTGCTGGAAGGGCCCTCAAAATGAAAAATATCACCAATGGCAAGGATGTATTTTCATTTCTTTTCCTAGTGGGCCCTTATATTGGTCACTGCTAAGTAATTTTAAAAAATTAGAAGGTGGATTTTCCCCCAAGAGATCAATGTTTTATTCCTATTATTCTTAAAAAAAATTTCTCACATCCAAAATCAGACAGACAAAAATGTATGGGGTAAAAACTAGGGGCTTTTTTGGCCAGTTATTAAAACCTGACCTAACCCCAAAAAACCCGTACAATGCCAAAACTACAATTCCATGAACTTTGTCTTTGGTAAAAACTGATATCGCTACTAGTAAAAATGTTCTTACCGACTTAAGATTTATTAAAAGTAGAAGATTTATGTTTGGAAATCAGTATATCAAGAAAGGTCAGGAGGACTGTTAAAATTAACCAATTAAAAGTTAAGCTAAAGAAAAAAAACAATCCCCAAAACTGTTAGAGATCTTAGAAGGATATTGTTTAAACAGTCCAATATCCTCTCTGTGAAGGTCCTTCAAACGCTGAACAACTGGGCTTCCAGCTCCCATTGACAGAGACAAGATGGAGGTGGATGAAAATGTAGACTACAGAGTTTCCCAGATTGGCAGTAAGTCCCACCTTTGATTGACATAATTTCAGTGTGAATGTGAAGCCAGAATCCTTGAGTAGGTAGAAGAGTCAGAACCTAGAATATCTGAGCTTGATAGAAATTTCTCATCTAGAACCTGAGCTGGATGAGGCTGAAGAAGGAGGAATGTCAGTGTTGAGAGAGAACAGAAGAGAGAGAGAATGGGAGATGTTTAGAGGTTGATAAAGGAAAGTATCAGAAGCTGTGGGGTTTTAGTGCCTAGGATAACAGGCCTGGGTGTAGCCATGGAGAAGAGAAAGAGAGATTTTGGAGAGCATTTTGAAAAAGAGCTATGAGAGGCAGCTAGGTGGCGAAGTCAATAGAACACTGGCCCTGGAGTCAAGAGGACCTGAGTTCAAATCCATCGTGAGACAGTTGACACACTTACTAGCCCTGTGACTTTGGACAAGTTACTTAACCCCAATTGCCCTCCAAAAAGAAAGGCAAAAACCAAAAAGAGCTATCAGCTGAAAGAGAGAACACAAAAGGGGTGCCATAGATGGGAGGACTCTGAGAATATAAATCTTCTCTTCATAAATGACCTTAGAATGGAAAAGATAACTCATTGCAAGGATTTGTTTTAACAGATATTCTTAGTGAGCAGTTCTTGGTAAATTAATAGATAGGAAGGTAGATTTTTTTATGATATCAGTCATTTTCTCAAAGTTCACTTATATTACACAGTGGTGAAGCTTTAAAAAATCTGACATGCCTAACCAAATAGGTGTAAGTGTTTGACATTTTTTGCCTAGGTAACACTAAAATGCCAAACCCCAAATACCAGCATCACAAAACAAATGCGATTCCCTGCAGTTCCTTCTTTACTAATTACTGTTATTGATTTTAGTATAAATAGTAATATAGAGTATTTTCGGCAAAAAAAAAATAACAAAAAGGTGTTATGTTCTTAGGATTTATAGAAGATAGAAATTAATCTTCAACATTATTTTATTTTTAAATCTTTGTGCATTGTGATCATAAATGAATTTTAAAAAATTAAGAAAACCAAACTTTATATATTCCCAAAGGCTTTTCTTAGGTTGTAAAATGTCCTGTCTTCGAAGCAAGAAGGTGGTAAAATATTTTAGTATAGGGGCGGCTAGGTGGCGCTGTGAGTTGAGCGTTGGCCCTGGAGTCAGAAGGACTTGAGTTCAGATCAGCCTCATACACTTAATGCACACCCAGACAAAAACCTAGCCCTGTGACCTTGGGCAAGTTACTTAATCCCAATTACCCTCAAAAAAAAAAAAAAGCTATAAAACAAACAAAAAAAACACAATAGAATATTTTAGTATAGTTCTTTTTTCATATATTTAGTTAGTTTTAGTTTTAAACATTCACTTCTATAAGATTATGAGTTCTCCAGTTTCTACTCTTCTTCTCCTCCCCCCTCCCAAAGGCAGCATGCAGTCTGATGTAGGCTATATATGTATAATCATATTAAACATATTTCTACAATAGTCATGTTGTGAAGAAGAAGAAGTAGAACCAAAGGGAAAAACCCCAAGAAAGAAGAAAGAATAAAAGGAGAGAAAATAGGATGCTTCAATCTATATTCAGACTCCATAGTTCGTTCTCTGGATCAGGTAAGGCAGGTATTATATGATATCCCTCTTAATGGTCATCACAGTGGAGTATATTGGGGGAAAAGAGTAGATGTTAAGAACTTGGAATCAAAAGGAAGAGGATGTGTACTTTGAAGTTATTAAAATGATAAGGCAGAAGGGAAGTGTATTAAAATTAATGAACTGAACAATTTAAAGGAATAAGAGGACCATCATATATCTTAGGAAACTGACCTTAGAACCTCACACTTCAGGCTTCAAGATGAAATTTGGGGCAGAATATTGGAGGAGTCAGTGAATCTTGAATAAAGCCTTTCCTTGTTATGACGAAAGTCATATTCTGATTATCAGAACCTGGATAGGACAGAAAAGCCAGAATGTCAGATCTGGTAGGACACTTAGAACCCAGAATTTGTGAGCTTAAATCAGAGCAAAGAGAGTCCTTGGAACACAAAAGGTCAGAAGTAGGAGTGTCACCAAAATCATCCTATGGGATACCTGGAAGAGTTCTGAGGAACCTAAATCATCTGCTCTAGAAGGGATCTTTGAATGGAAAATATCATAAATGATAAGGATTTGTTTTCACATATCAAATATATATATATATATATATATATATAAGTACCTATATACCTATATCTCTGTATATAGAAATATATGTATGTATACATGCAGAGAGAGAAACAAAATATGCAATTCATATTCTAGTTAAAATATAAAGAAACAAAACAGAAGGTAGACTGTTAGTCTGATATCAATATTCCAATTTATTGCAATTAAATTTTTATTATCCAGTGATAAATATTGAAAAAATTGTCAGATACCAAACCACAAAAGCAAAAAGGTATGTTCAAAGTACTTACTATGCTATGACTAGTTTAATGAAAAATAAATCCTAAATCCCCAAATATTAGCACCTGGAAAGAAATGTAATTCTATTCATTCCTTCTTTGGTGAAGAATGCTATTGATATTACTTTTAATAATAATGAATATAGAGCCTTTTTAGTCAAAGAAACAAGGTGATACATAAAGAAGTTTTTAAGAGACATGACTTATGGTTGAAAATTGCTATGTCCCAAATACAATTATGCATTGTAAAAATAATACAATCAGGGGCAGCTAGGTGGCACAGTGAATAGAGCACAGGCCCTGTTTTCAGTAGGACCTGAATACAAATACTGCATCAGATACTTAATACATAAACTAGCCATATGACCTTGGGCAAGTCACTTAACCCCAATTGCCCTCCAAAGAGCAAAAAAAATCAATAAAAAGTTGGGGGGATTTAATAAATCATGCAAGAGTGTCATAGCTGGCAAGGTCATGCCAAGTCCTGCAATTAAATGTCTTTAATTGAGGTAATAGGGTAGCAAATCTGCCAGCCTTGGGGATATCCAACCAGGATATTCACAGCAAAAGGTTCTTATACTTTTAAGAGAAAAGGAGGAGATAAGGAGGCCAACTCATGAGACCCCCCCCCTGGCATCCTTGGCAACTTGGCAAGGATCCCCATTCATTCTGATTCATTTACCCTTCATCATGTAACAGGCCATAGATCTCAGTGAATAGTACAAGGCCATTAGGATTTGAGACTCAACTCAACCTTGGTTCCTTTACAAGGTAAGACCCCAGGCTGGGGACATAGGGTGCGGTTGAATTCAATCTGATGGAGAGTAAATGTCTTCATAGTAGGGATGCAAGGACATTACTAGAATCCTGATATCATTAGGATTAGTGAGATGAGTGGGAGGTTATAAATATAATTATTTTACATTAACAAGATTTCTGTCAGTCATAACCTTATTGAGGATAGGAGGATATTTTTTTTATATCCCAAATGGCCATGTCTTAGAAGTTCATTAAAACACTGAATGTCTGGGCTTCTGCATACCATTCTGGGGGAAGGTTGGAGGTCACCAAGAGGTTAGAAGAAAGAATTCCTGAGGTAAGTGGGAAATCCTGCCTTGAAGCGTTCCAGTTGGTGGGAGAAAATAACCAGGATTTTAGATGTGGCAGGATACTTAGAACCTAGGTTGTCTGAGATTGAATGAAATTTCAAATCTGGCATCCAGGGAAGGATGAAGCTGTAGGAGCTGAAATGTCAGTGTTGGGCGAGACAAGAACAAAGCCTTTTGTTCAGTGACTGAGAATAAAGGTTCTTAAAATTAATATAATTTTAGCACAGAGAAGATCAGGTTTGGGAGCTGCAATGAAGAAGAGAATTAGTGGAAGAGGAAAACTTTTATAGAAAAGGACATCAGGTAGAGGAGAGACCTTAGAACCCAAAAGATCAGATCTTCAAATATCCTAAAAAAACCCAAATGTGATAGCTGGGAGGGCTTGGAGAACATCAATTACCTGTTCTAGAAAGGACTTTAGAATAGAAAATACCATACATGGGACTAATTTCTTTTCATATAGACTCTCAATTGACCAAAAGATTGGCCTATGCCAGGCAATTTAAAAAACAAAAGGGTATTAATAAAGACCAAAAAATGAAGAAAAAAAAACTAAGAGGGTAGTTTTTAAAATGACATTAATAATGAATTTCCGTTGAATATATAGTAATCCAGTTGTGATGCTTAAAAAGAACTTCTCACTTTGTCAGCCCCATAGTGGCAAGAGGATGGTGAAAGTTCTTTCTTTTTTGTGGCTAAAAAAATATAGCCCCCCAAAATGAAAGGACCTACACAAGGAAACAAGTGTATTACCCTGCATTTCCTTCTTTCTTAAAGCTGTTCTTCACTTTTCTATTAATAATAATGAACTCCGGGGCAGCTAGGTGGCTCAGTGAATACAGCACTGGCCCTGGAGTCAGGAGGACCTGAGTTCAAATATAACCTCCAGCACTTAACACTTATTAGCTGTGTGACCTTGGGCAAGTCACTTAACCCCAATTGCCCTGCCATTCCCCCTCCAAAAGGATAAACATAAAAAATAATAATCAAAAGGAACTTGCAGTATTTTTGGACAAAAAAGGTACTGAGGACTCATAAGAGAGAACCCTTATGTTTCGAGATCATTATACCTGTGAGACACATTTACATTTTATATTAATCTAATGATTATTTTAAAACTATATTATAGATCACAGGAAAATGTGGTCTTAAGACTAAAAGTATCAGAACTGATGAGGGTCCTTAAATGTTGAGTGTTTGTCCTTTCAGGTATCTTCCAGTGGGAATAGTGGAGGTGCCCAACAGCTCAGAAAATCAAATTTCCCAGCGAAGAGGTAAGTCCTGCCTCTAAATGTCCCAGTTTGAAGTAGAAAGTTAAGTCAAATCATGAGATTGGGGAGGGCTCTTAGAACCTAGAATATCTAAGCTGAAGTTTGGAATCCAGAATGCAGATCTCTGAGCAGGGAGAAGCTGGAATTTCAGTGTTCAGAGAGACTGGACAGCGAATGTGAGAGATGTTCAGAGGAAGAGAAGGGGAATTGTCAGAAGAGTGGAATTTGAGCACACACACTGCCAGGACTGGGAGTCTCCAGGGAGAAGAGAATGGGACAGTTTGGCAAGCATTTGTAAAAAGGCATATTGGATCACAGAGAACTCTTAGAAAATAGAAGGTCACACCTGGATTCTCCTACATTCTCCCATAGGACATTGCAGGGAGGGCTCTGAGAACAAAAATCATCTCTTCTAGAAGGGGCCTTAGGCAAATTAGGCAAATGTCATAGACAGTAAGTACTTATTTTCATATCTTTTCTTCATGAGCTACAATATTAATCATGTCTAGGTAAATTACAAAACAAGAAGAATTTTAAAACTACTAGTGGGGTCATGAAAAATCAGAAATACCTGAAATGACTAAAAAACAGCAACAGGTCCTTTAGACCAATTTCATATACATGACACAGAGATGATGTAACCCTAAACAAATACAATTCCATTCAGGTTCTAAACTAATACAATTCCATACACGTTCTTCTTTAGTGAAAACTGAAATACATGTTACTATCTATGATCATGAATAAAGGGAATTTTTCACCAAATTAAAAACAAGTGTTAGGTTTTGAAGAATTTGAAGGGACATTCCTTTTTTTAAATTTTAGCACATCTGTAAAAACCACATTGCCTCTTAGTAACTGTCCAAAAAAGAAAACAAAACAAAACCAACTTTGAGGTCTATCCAAATGGGTCCTTTTCCATAGGTCCCTATCCTTGGAGACGCCTCAGACATCAAATATATAGTTTCGCAGTACCACTGATCTACTTATTAGATCTGTGGAGACAGAACTATAAGACAGACTTAATCTAAAGCGATATCTTGTCAAAAAAGGTGTTTACCTTACTAGCATAAATTTTTCTATTACAAAAACCAAAAGCAAAACCAACCTTAAAGATCATAGGAGGGGACGGCCAAAAATTTCAGGTCTCAGAAAATCCATAGAACAGTGACTGTGTGGGCTTCTAGGTACCTTCTGAGGACTTACTTTGGAGGTGGGCAAGAACTTAGAACACAGAACTTCCCGACTAAGGGATGAGATTCAATTCTGAATGCCCCAATTTGGAATGGAAAGTGAAACTAGAATTTTAGGTCAGGGGTGGCTTCTAGAACTAAGCATTTCTGGGTTTAAAAAACCCAGAATTCTGAACTGGAAGTGACTGCAGAAAGTGGAATGTCCGTGTGAAGAGTGTCCAGAAAAGAGAGAGCACAGATATTCAGAGGATGAGAGTGGAAATTTAGACACTCAGTGGGATATTAGCCCACAGAATGCAAGGCCTGAGAGTTGCCCTGGAGAAGAGAGAAATAGAGAGGGAGGGAGGGAGGCAGGGAGAGAGAGAGACAGAGAGAGAGAGAGAGAGACAGAGAGAGACAGAGAGAGACAGAGAGAGACAGAGAGTGAGTTAGGAGAGCTCTTAGAAGAAGGGGTATCAGAGTAGACAGAGCAATTAGAAGAAAAAAGACCAAACCTGGTGTGTCCTACAAAGTGGCATAGACTATTGCTGGGAGGGCTTAGAGAACAAAGATCATCTGCTTTAGAAGCAGCTGTAGAATGCATTAGAATATCATGCTTTAGAAAGAAGGCTTTAGAATATCATGAAAAGCAAAAATTTATTTTCATCGATAACCTAACTGCACCAAAATATTAACGAGTTCTATTTAATTTAAAAAATCAGAAGAAAAGAGAATTTTTGTCTAAGAGGAATAATTTATCACAGTTTATTATAAATTAGCCTAATTGTGAAGCTTTCAAAAAAAAATCTTAACATCCTCAATCAGTCAGCCAAAAGTATGGTGAAAGTTTTATTTATTTTGTGGCTGCTAAAATAATTCCCCCCATCATTGTAAAATATCCTATGAGATCCAATGCAATCCCAGGCAGTTCCTTCCATGGGAAAAACTGGATGGCTATTACTATAAATAATAATCAATATAAAGACTTTTTAACAAAATTAGGTTATTCCACACAGAATATTTAAATGCGAAAACACTGATACTTCCAAAGTCTCAAGGATTCACGGATTACGTTCATTGTAATAATATACAAATAAATAAAACATTGAAAGGCTTCATGAAGGCTGTTTCAGTAGCCCAGGCAGATGATGAGGGTTTGCACCAGCTTGTGACAGTATCAGAGAACAGAAAGGGGAACATTTGAGAGATGTTGCAAAGGTGAATTCAACAGGACTTGGCAACAGATTGAATATGGGGGAAGGTAGTAAGGGGCTGAGGATGGCACTTAGGTTGAGAGGTTCTGGGACTGGGAGGATGGTATTATCCTTAGTAATATGGAACTTATGAAGGGGAGTGGTTTAATGAGGAATCTAATGAATTATGTTTTTGACACGTTGCATTAGGATGTGTACTGTATGTCCTATCTGAGATGTCTGATAATCAATTGGAGATGTGAGGTTGTAGGTCAGCAGAGAGTTTAGGGAAGGACAGGTAGACCAGGAACCATCATCATGGAGATTGTAAACAAAACCATGAGATCTGACAGGGTCACCAAGTGAAGTAGTACAGAGGGAAAAAAGAAGAGGACCCTAGACAGAACCCTTTGGGACTTCTACAGTTAAAGAGTGGGATCTGGAGGAGAAATGAGCAAGGAAGATCAAGAAAAAGTCATCAGATGGGTAGGGGGAATACCATGAGAGAGTCGTGTCCCAAAATCCTCAAGAAGGGAGAATCAAGGAAAGAGGGTAATCAATAGTGTTAAAGGCTTCAAGGAGGTTAAAAAGGATGAAGATTGAGAAAAGGACATTGGATGTGGTCCATATGAGATCATTAGTAACTTTGCAGAGACTGAGAAGAGTGCCTAGGACATATCCTGTGCTTCCTATATTTTGAATGAAGAGATAGATGAATCAATGAATAGTGCTGAGTATAACTGAAGCCTGAAAATAAAGACCTTTATGGGAATGGTTATGCAGTTTCATTAGCACCTTGAAAATTTTGTTGACTACTTGGTGCACAGAAAAATGTAAGGATTCAATCCTAAATTTTTTATTAATAAATCTGTTTGCAACCCCTGAAAAAAAGATCTTCATGATCAGAGCAGGGTCCAGCTTTAGAAGAAAATATCTCCTAACTAGCAAACTTGACACCATTGAAAATTCTGGAATTCTTCCAGGCACCATTCAAGGGGAACATTGGAAGTGGCCAAGACTGTAGCATCCAGAATTTCTAGCGGGGGTTAATTCCTGCCTTTGACCATCCTAATTTGAAGTGGAAAGTGCAGCTGGAATATCAGGTGAAGAGGGTATTTATAACCAAGACTGTCTGAGCTTAAAAGAAGTTTGGAATCCAGAATCCTGAACATAAGAGGTTGTAGGAGCTGGAATGTGAGTTCAGGGGGCCAGGGATTAGAACAGAGAAAGTGAGAGGTGTTTCAGGAGCTGGGAATGGAAGCTTAGAAGAAGGAGGATTTCACCACACAGAAGGTTAGGCCTGGGTCTAGAGCCACAGAAAAGAGGAGAGAGTCAATAGAGCACTTAGAAGACGGGATGTCAGAGGGAAGAGAGCTCTTAGAGCCCAAAATGTCATATCCTGGGATGTCCTAGAAGCCAGCATAACTTATAAATAGCAGTGCTTTGAGAATGTAACTCATCTACTCTAGGAGGGGTCTCTAGACTAGAATATTGGCCAGTGCTAAGCAATTTTTTTTAATACAAAGAAAATAAATTTTTCATAGGTCAACTAGGTCGTGCTACAGTGGATAGAGTACTGGGCCTGGAGCCAGGAAGACTCATCTTTGTGAATTCAAATCTGGTCTCAGACACTTACTACCTGTGTGACCCTGAGCAAGTCACTTAATTCTACCTCAGTTTCCTCATCTGTAAAATGAGCTGGAGAAGGAGATGGCAAACCTCTACTGTATCTTTGCAAAGAAAACCCCAGATGGTATCACAAAGTGTCATTTGACTATAGAATGTATAATGTCAGTGTTGAGAGGAACTACATCAAATACTGGGAGATGTTTAAAGGCTTAGAATGGAAATTGTCTGAAGGAGGAGATGTAGCACACAGAAGAATGCCAGGCTTGGCAGTTGTCCTGGAGGAGAAGAGAATAAGAAAGGTAGGAGAATACTTAGACAAAGGCATATCAGAGAGAAGGGAGGCCTTCGAACTCAAAGGGGTAAACCTGGAGTGTCCTAAAAACTTCCATAGGCCACTGCAGGAAGGGCTCTGAAAAGATAAATCCTCAGTTCTGGAAGGGACCTTAGATTTGAAACCATCTTAAATGGAACAGTTTTATTTTCATATATATTCTTAGTGAGTCAAAATGTTGACCAGTTCTAGGTAAATAAAAAAGAAATAATCTATATTTTTATGTATACAGTCCTGAAGCTTAAAAACAAAACTCAGCTTTCCAACCACCAAACCAAAAGGGTATGGTAAAAGTATTACTTTTTAGTTGTTAACCCAAAATACCTTAAAACCCTGTAACACTGGCACACATGCACATGCAATTCCGTCCATTGCTTTCCTTTGTAAAGACTGCTATTGACATGTAACACAGGAGGTCAGCTTGAGGTATATTGACACTGGATTCGGCCAGACCAAACGAAGATAATGGAGGTATAAATAAGCGGTTTCTACTTTATTCTCGCTGAGGCAGGTGAAGACAAGAAATAAAAACATCCATCAATGTTGGGGCAGCACCTTCCAAGTCACCTTATTCTCATGGCAGATTGAGACAAGGAGTGGGAACATCCACATTTACTGACCAGCACTATACATATCTGTGTATGTGTGTGTGTTTGTACATATATATGTAAGAGAGATAGAGCAATACAGATATAGCTGTAGAAAGGCTGATAAAGTCTGATAAAGGAAACTGTCAGAAGCTGTGGGATTTTAGTGCCTAGGATATCAGGCCTGTGGGTAGCCATGGAGAAGAGAAAGAGAGATTTTGGAGAGCATTTAGAAAAAGAGCTATCAGCTGAAAGAGAGAACACCAAAGGGGAGGCCTGGAGTGTCATCATCATTTCCATGTGCCATAGATGGGAGGACTCTGAGAATATAAATCTTCTCTTCATAATGACCTTAGAATGGAAAAGATAATTCATTGCAAGGATTTATTTTTACAGATATTCTTAGTGAGCAGTTCTTTGTAAATTAATAGATAAGCATGTAAATTTTTATATGATATCAGTCATTTTCTCAAAGTTCACTTCTATTACACAGTGGTGAAGCTCTAAAAAATCTGACATCCCCAGCGAAATAGCTGTAGGGGTTTGACAAATTTTGGCTAGCTAAAATTAAAACCCCAAACCCCAGACACCAGCATCACAAAACAAATGCAATTCCCTGCAGTTCCTTCTTTAGTAATTACTGTTATTAATTTTATTATTAATGATAATAAAGATTATTTTTGGCAAAAAAATAACAAAAAGGTATTATGTTCTTAGTACTTAGAGGGGATAGAAATTAAGCTTTAAAATTATTTTGTTATTAACACCTTTGTGCATTGTGATAATTAATCAATTTTTTTTAAAAAAAAAAGTTAAGAAAAATAAACTTTATATATGACCAAAGGCTTTTCTTAGGTCCTAAAATGTCCTGTTGTGGAAGCAAGAAGTTGGTAGAATATTTTAGTATAGTTCTTTTTATGTATATTCAGTTAGTTTTACTTTTCAACAGTCACTTCTATAAGATTTTTAGTTCTAAAGTTTCTCCTCTTCTTTTCCTCCTCCCTCCCAAAGACAGCATGCAGTCTGATATAGGCTATACATGTACAATCACATTAAATATATTTCTACATTAATCATGTTGTAAAGAAGAATTAGAACCAAAGGGGAAAACCCCAAGAAAGAAGAAACAAAAGAAAAGAGAGAGAATAGTATGCTTTGATCTGTATTCAGACTTCATAGTTCTTTCTCTGGATGTGGATAACATTTTCCTTCATGATTCTTTTGGATTTGTCTTAGATTCTTGCCTTGCTGAGAAGAGCCAAGTCTCTCAAAGCTGGTCATCACACAATGTTACTGTGTACAATATTCTCCTGATTCTACTCACTTCACTCAGCATCAGTTCATACAAGTCTTTTCAGGTTTTTTCTGAAGTCCACCTACTCATCATTTCTTATGTAACTACAGTATTGATGGTAAGTTTTTCATAGGAGATCAGTTATTTGTTCCAATTTAACTTATATTACATGTGAACCTAAGGGTGGTTAGAGTACAGGGCTTGGAGTCAGGAAAACCTGAGTTCAAATTTTGCTTCAGACTCTTAATGTGTGACCCTGGCAAGTCACTTAAATCTGTTTGCCTCAGTTTACTCATTTGTAAAATTAGCTAGAGAAGAAAGGGCAAAACACTCTAGCATCTTTGCCAAGAAAATTCAAAAAAGGGGTCAGGAAAAGTCAGACACAACTAAACCCAACTAAACAATGACAACAATTTACATTACAGAGTGGTGATGCCTTAAAAATCTCATGTCCTCAACTACACAGTTTAAAGTTTCTAGGGAAAATGCTGTCTGATTTTTTACTAACCAAACCCACGTTTTCCAAAACTGAAAAGAACTGCCAAACAAAACTGCAACCCCATTCACTTCCTTCTCTAGTAAAGATTGCTATTAATAGCAGATTACCTAGATAATCTAGGTCGGTATTAATGATAATCAGTATAGTGTCTTTTTGACACATAAAGTGTTATATACGAAGGAAAATATTGCATATAATGGAAAATATTACAAATGACAGGTATTTGTTTTCATATGTATTCTTAGTAGTATTCAACAGATACAACTTATTTTTAAAAGCATCATTTCACCAAGATATATTTCAGTTCTAAAAATATCTAAATAAATAACAATTTAACAGATTTCCAGACTATATCAGGGTGCAGCCTTCAAATAAAAAATATCAGAGAGTTCAGAGAGCACTTAGAAAAGGGATATCAAGGGACGGAGCCAAGATGGCTGAGTAGAAACAGCATTTCCAATGTGCTCTGCCCCACACAAATTTCAAACAATGTGAAAGGGAGCTCGGAACAACTTCTGGAGGCACAGCACCCACAGAACAGCACAGAGAAGCTAACCTCCTGCTGAGGACAGCCCAGCAGCCCTGCAGGGAGCAGCCAGCGCAGTGCTCTGAGAGCAGTCAGCACAGTGAGCTGGAAACAGACAGCCGCAGCCCGCAGAGCCGAGCCCAGGTCTGCGGTTTTATCCCCAGGGCAGCCGGGCCTTCAGCCAGCTGGTGGAACCCCAGACACCAGAAATTGTGGCGATTCCAGAATTATCAGCACAGATATGCCTAGGACAAAGTGAGAGGTTAGTGCCCTATGGACTTTGGGACCAGTATTTGGGGAACACATGGCTTCCTCCCCTGGGGGCAAAAAGCTGCTGAAGAACCAGCTGCACAGAAGCCATTTTGCAGCATCACCAGTGGCTCTAGCTCCTGGTCTGAGAACTGTAGGGAGATCCAGCAATCAGTCTGGGGGTTAATCGCTTTTGCTTTAAACTGCCTGGATCTGGATTGTGGTCTGGGGGGGAAGTTTGGGGTGGGTATCCAACTTGCCAGAGTGGGTGGAGGCTTTACAGAGGCCACCCAACTGGCAGAAGTTGTGAAGACCCCACGTTTGGGCGGAAGCTCCCCTGTCTGGTGGCAGAGTCCTACTGTGGCAACAATCCCCAAAATCAAGTAATTAAGTGGCAATATGCCTAGGCAAACGAAACAAAATAAACAGAAAAGTTCAACATTGGACTCCTATTTTAGGGGCAAAGAGGCTCAAAGCATGGAGGAGGACTGGAGGTCAGAACAAAAGCCCCAAATGAAAATACAAGCTGGCTACAGGCCATAGAGGACCTTAAGAAGCAGATAAGAGAAGTGGGGGAAAATTTGGGAAGAGAAATGAAAAAGATGCAAGAAAAGAAAAGGGATATCAGATGGAGGAGGGATCCCATAACACAAAAGGTCAGATCTTGGAATGTCTTAAAAACCACCATAGCTGAGAGCTGACAGGACTCTGAGAACAGAAATAATTTTCTCAGGAAGAGGTCTTAGAATGGAAAATATCATCAATGTCATCGATTGATTTCCATGTATATTCTTAGTTAGCCCAAGTATTAGCGTGTTCTAGTTAATTTTTTAAAAAACAAGAAGGTAGATTTAAAGAAATCAGTCATTTATTACAATTTAAATATATTGCACAGTGTTAGGCTAAAAACAAACTAACTCACGTCTTCAACCATAAAGGCTAAAGTATAAGGTAAAAGTTCTATTTTTTAGCCAGTTTAAGACCCCCACAAAAATAAAAAGCCTTCAAACCAAAACAAATGCAATTCAATGTAGTTCTTTCTTTGGTAAAGAATTGCATTGATATTTCTATTAACGATAATGGATATAAATGATTTCTGGCCCCCCAAAACAAGGCATTATATTCAGAGTACTTGTAAATTGCATGGTTTATATTTCAAAATATTTATATCAGTAAGACCTATATCCACATTAATATTAATCCATCAAAATAAACTTTAAAAAACTTATAAACAGGATGTTGTTCCTTTAGATCCAAAAATGTCATGTCTTGGTTCATAGAACAATAAATGTCTGTTTTTTATATACAATTCCAGGGGGAATGTTGCAGGTAACTAAGAGCTTAGAATACAGAATTCCCCAGCTGGAAGTCCTGCTTTGAACTGTCCCAGTTTGGAATGGAAAGTGGAACAAGAAGATTATATCAGTGAGAGTACTTAAGACCTGATAGGTCTGATAATGAAAGAAATTTCCAATTCTGAATCCTGAGCTGGATAAGATTCATAGAAGCCCTCAGAGGCTAGGTGGTGCAGTGAGTAAGAGCAAGGTCCAGACTCAGATATTTAACACCCCACAAAAATAACTGGCTATATAACCTTGGGCAAGTTACTTAACCCCAATTGCTTTAAATAAATAAATGATTCATAGAAGCTGGAATGTCAGTGTTGGGAGAGACTAGAACAGAGAGAGTGGAAAATGTTCAATGGCAAAGAATGGAAATTTTTAGAAGCATTAGGATTTTAGTCAGGGTTGGAAATAGCCATGGAGAAGAGAATGAGAAACTTAGGAGAGCCTTCAGGAAAAATAGATCAAGGAGAGAATACAAAAGGTCTGACTAGGTATGTCTACAAAACTATAACTGGGAAAGATCTGAGAATATAAATCATTTCCTCTGGAAAGGCCCTTAGAATGGAAAGTGTCATAAAAGCCAAGAATTTGTTTTCATATATGTTGTTGGTAGGGCAAAATATTGGCCAAAACTAGTTAATTTGAAGGAACAAGAAGAAAATAGATTTTTATGACATCAGTATTTTAATTAAAGTTTATATATATATAAACCCAGCAGTGATGCTTTTAAAAAATCATATCTTGAATCAAATGGCCTAAATTGTATGATTAAAGTACTGTCAATTTTTAGATATTCAAATAATCCCCCCAAGCCCCAAAATACAACACCAAAATAAATCCAACTTCATGTAGTTCTGTCTGTAAAGACTACCGTTGCTATTACTATTAATGATATTGAATATAGAGTATTTGAGGCCACAAAAAGGTAATACATACAGATGACTTAAAAAGTAGAAGATTCGTTTTTCAAAAACCTTTATATGAGTAAGACTCTTGTACATTGTAATAATACAATAAATAAAAACCTGGCTGCAGCGAGGGAACTGGGGATAGAAAAATCTGCCCTTTGTAAAATTATCAGACAGACACATTAATAAATTAACATTAGCTTCACCCTTACAATCTATACAATCTTTGTGCTAAAATCCAAAAAATCTATACCTCTGATCTTATTATCATCTCCTTTGAAAGATGTTATCTCTATATTTATTCGTTTATTACTTCTCAGTGAATTTGCTATAGAATAAAAAGAGGGACAATGTCATAAACCTTGCCAGAAGGAAAACTTCCTTAGCCTTGTTTCCAGGCATGATTCATCTCCACTAGTCATTCAGATAGTCACCAGGTGCTGAAAGCAAGGCTTAAGCATAAATAGGTGGGAGGTTTCCTTTCAGAAAGAAAAGGCACAATTGGGAAATAAAGTCAGAGAGATCCCACCTGGGCAGTGTCCCAGGTTGTCCCCATACTTTTCCAAGCACAGACATCCACCTTGAACAGTTCACAGCCTGCAGCCTCTGCCATCCCATTATCAGCTTTAATGACGACTCCTGTAATCAAGGCTTAGATAAATAGTAAAATTTACAGTTCCCCAAATTATTAAATAGCAAATAAATATGGACTAGTGTCCTTCAGATAGGGCCATTTAAAATTTGATTGAGCTATTAATTACAAACTCAAGTTGCAAATTTTTCTGCCTTCCCAAAACTTCCTCATGCTCTCTCAATATACTTCTAAAACTGATATCAACTATCTGGAAACAGGAGGGGCTGGATGAACCCCATTTATCCCAAACCTTATCTGCCAGGTTACCATAAGTTGAAATTACAGTGATGTAAGCTGAAACTACAGTGATTGGTCAGTGTACATTTGAAACTTCAATCAGTGATTGGTCAGTATACTTTTGAATTTCCCGCCAGCCCTAAACCCTAGGCTGGAACTCCTACCCACAGATCAATCAGGGGAAAGTAAGGGGTGGTTTACAGATAAATTAAGGGAGGGGAAGGTTGGTTGTCTGCTTTACAAATCAATGAAGGGAAGGGCAAAGTTGTGTAGAGTCCAAAGTTCCCTGCTCTTCCTTGTAGGTATGTCAAACCTTTGACATGGC